>JAZHEH010000570.1:0-21047 GCA_036589455.1 Ateles fusciceps | reverse complement strand
GATTTTCTCAGATGGATTCTAGTTCTGTGTAGTGTTCACTTTTCATGTTTAGTAGTGGTGTAAGTATCATTATTATAAGTTGGTAATATAAAGTTGGTCAGATAAAAGCATTTTATAGAAATATGACTAGTTGATTTAAAAATTTATAACAAATGTTTGGTAAAGAGTTTGAGCAGTTGAAAGACAAAATATCGAATGGGCTGGAGAATATGTAGTGACAGGATCATTATATCAGAAAAAACTTTTCCACAATAGATTATGTATAAAAATTGGTAAAGGCTTTTGTATAAGTATTCTTACTATAACTTTTAAAATTATTCAATTGTAACCTTAAAAAATACTCATGTTGGCTTAAAGCTGGAAACCATCATTCTCAACAAACTGACATAAGAACAGAAAACCAAACACTGCATGTTCTCACTCATAAATGGGTGTTGAACAATGAGAACACATGGACACAGGGAGGGTAACAAAAGGTACCCGGGCCTGTTGTGGGGGAATCTACGGGAGGGATAGCAGGAGGTGGGGGTATAGGGGAATGATAGCATTAGGAGAAATACCTAACGTAGTTGATAAGGTGATGGATGCAGCAAACCACCATGGCACATGTATATCCATGAAACAAAACTGCACGTTCTGCACATGTACCCCATAACTTAAAGTATAATTTAAAAAAACAAACTCACACTTAAATTTATCTTTTGTGAATCCAGTTACCTATTATAGTAATCAAGGAATCTCTCTGGTACTGTTCAGTTCCCGTACTGTACCACATAGCATAAAGAGTTTTTTAGCACTTATTATTTTGATATCGTGTAGTTTTTAGGAGAGAGTTTTTTCTCAGTTTGTCTTCTTGGTTCTCGGATTACATGGAAATAATACTAGAAATTGTGAAAATTTATTTGGGCATGGTGGTGCATGCCTCTAATTCCAGCTACCAGGGAGGCTGAAGCAGGAAAATTGCTTGAGCCCAAGAGTTTGAGATCAGTGTGGGCAACATAGGGAGACCTAATCTCTAATTAGAAAAACAATGTAGAAATTTAGAAATGTAAATTCTCTTTCTCACAATCTGTATTACTAAGGGATGTCAGTGTGTTTTCTAAGTTATTTCATGAAAAGTATACTTTCAACTCTTCATCTAAATGAAGAATGCAGGTTTTACCCCAAGTGAACAACCAGTTCTGGAAGCAGAGACCCTTAATAAGCATGTGGTAAAATTTCAATTTCAGAATTTTTAAATCGTAGTTTTTAAACATATTATTCAAAGATCTTTTATCACATTTGAAAATTTTAAATTTCAGCAGATTTTGTGTTTAGTTGTTTAAATAATCATTTTGAAGCTCTTGCATCACTCTGAGATGCTGGAGGTTCGAAAACATAGTTGTGTGCATCCTAGAGTACCCAGAATACAGTTTTGCCTATAAAAAGCATTGTAAGAGGTTTTCAATGTAACTAAATAAGCAGACAAAGGAATTTTTATATAATGGAATGTTACAAGTAAGATCATATGAATAATATATCTAAATTTAATGCATATCTAAAATAAGGCTTAAATTTATATTTTCTATTAATGGTTAGAATGCATAAGTTCGGGGGAGATATATTGAGAAAAGATGTCTTAAGTAAGTAGTCAATAAATCAGAGATATGTAGTAAATAGGAAAGAAGTTTACACTACATTTTCTAGTAGCCTCCAAGTGGAGTTTAGATTTTAAAAATTTAATATATTTTAGTCACAACTCTTCTTCAGGTGAAAAGTTTATGAACCATTCCTGTTTTTCATTGTTTTCTCTTTCTGTGGTAATAACGTTCTAGCTGGTAAGTAGTTGTTGAAGACCATGTTTAATCAATTGAATGTCTTATTATATAATGAGAAAATTAAAATCCTTATTACACAGGTATTAACCAAATAACTAATTGTAGTGTAAATACTAATCAGCATTATGGGAATATGTTATGAACCAAAGTTTCTATTGTATGTGTTTCCTCACCTATCTTATAGTAGCTGTTTTTCCTCTTCTTTCATCACTGAAGTCCATACTTGATTGAGTGGTCATGTCTGTTGTTTGTTTCTCCCTCCTCCTCCATCTTTTAAACAATGATTTACCTGAGCCTTTTTTTCACAGAATACATTTCTTCAGTGTCTGGTTTTTAGGGCATCTCTGTCTCTATTGTCAGCATATTTAGTTACAAGCTTCTATTCAGTTACTATATATGATTTTCAGTTATCAATCATTGTCCTCCAACCCATGGTTTATTCTTTTTTTTTTCCGTTTCATGGAAGACGCTGAATTTATACAATTATTTATATTTATATTTTTGACACACAGAATGGAAACAACCTATACTATTTGAATGCAAACCCATTTAATTAAGGTACTATAAAAACTAAATTCTTACATTTTTCCACACAAGAGGTAATTAATACAACTGTAAATCATGAAGCTATATTTTAAAATATAACATGTTTTTAAATTTTTAAGGGTAATTATTTCTACAATACTATAAACAATGTAAGGGTAAATTTTTGTTCCAGGTTATTTTGGATATAAAAAAAAATCTAATGGTTACCACCAGTTTTTTATAATAATCAATGAGATGTAGGGGATGAAAGGAAATAATTCATTGAAGAAGGGTAAGATAAACATAGAGACTGCATAGGAGAGTCAAGGTGAGAAAGATTATTATAAAACACAGCAAAAGGAGTGGTTTAAATGAGTGCAGGAACTCTCTAGAATGAAAGATATGATATAAATTATTTAAAATAAAAATTAAGAAATAGCCAGGTAAAAAATTCTCCTCAGATGGTTTGAGTGACTTATAGCTGATTTTAATAAAAAGCTGAAAGAAAATATAAAGACTACTATAGGTAAGAGTAATTTGTTGTACTCTTTAAAATAGCTAGAAGAGAATAATTTGCATGTTTCTAGCATATAGGACAGATTAATACTTAAGTTGATTAATATCTCAATTCTTTTGATTGATTATGTAAGTGTATGAAGTCATAAAGTGTAACCTCAAAACATGTACATTTATATTGTGTCAACTAAAAAATTATAAAAAAGGAAAGAAAATTTAATTCTCACTTCTTTTAGTAAATTTGTGTTTTATATTTAATCTAGTCATACTTATAATTAGTGGAGAATGCAAAGTGAGATCCGTTTTAGGCTTTGTCAGCTTTATTGTGAATTATTAATTTTTGACTCTTTGGTTTCTTGTTTAAGATTTCTAACTCAATGTTTGATATATTCTCAGATTATTTACCTCATTTATCTTACATTTTGATATAACCCTGGTAGCTGTTTTGAGTATTTTTGTTAATAGAGAGAGTATAAATAAACAAGCAAGCAGTTTATTTAATCATGTTATTAAAATTAAATATTCTGGTCATATGAACAAGGTTTTTATCTGGATCTCTCTAAAAAAGAGAAATTACCTTTAAGCTACAACACTCTCAGAGAAATAAATGTAGAAATTATTCATCTCTAGGTATATTCTGACATCTTTTGCTCATAATATGTGTAAGTAACGGTATTATATGCACACATCAAATGAATGTAATTGATATTTGTGAATTTTTTAAAAGTAAAGCAGCAGTTATCATAGAATTATATGTTTGGAAAGATTGTTAATGGAGTATGCAAAATTATCACTGGAAGAATTATTTTTTACTCTTAAAAGTATCTCTTGCAGTGGGCACTTTGTGACTTGAATTTTTTAGTTTCTTTCTTCACTTCTGTGAATACTGGAGAATGCTTGACAATCATAGATAGAGGTAAAAACTATTAAATCTTCATCTTGAATAATTATAGCTTAATTTGATTTATATGAGATATTTTTCTCCAATTTTAAACTACCATCCTATATGGTGTAAATAAGCAATTTGAGCTTGTACTACATTGTTTACAGGAACATAAGAGAAGCATGTGAATTTTAAAACAGGGTTTCACATTTCCATCTCACCTTATAGTAGTACTTAAAAATGCCTCATAATTCTATTATTAGAAAGCATTTCTCTTGTACAATTAAAAGTTTCAAGGTTAAATTTTATAAAGGTCCTTTTGCAGAATCTTCAATTGGTGTTTTAGAATTAAATGTTTTTTGTTTTGTTTTGTTTTGTTTTTAATTTATTTATTTTACTTTAGGTGCATTCTATATCTGGCATTTCTACCCATGTTATCCCTCCCCACCCTCCCCTCCCTCCCCACCCCCCATTGTCTCTCCCCTACACCCCCCAACTGTCCCCCTGTATGTGATGCTCCTCTCCCTGAGTCCACGTGTTCTTGTTGTTCAACATCCACCTATGAGTGAGAACATACCATGCTTGGCTTTCTGTTCTTGGGTCAGTTTGCTGAGAATGATGGTTTCCAGATTCATCCAAGTCCCTACAAAGGACACGAACTCAACATTTTTTATGGCTGCGTAATATTCCATGGTGTATATGTACCACATTTTCTTTGTCCAGTCTATCACTGATGGGCATTTGGGTTGGTTCCAGGTCTTTGCTATTGTACACAGGGCTGCAATGAACATACATATGCATGTGTCTTTATAGTAGAAAGATTTATATAGTTCTTTGGGTATATACCCAATAGTGGGATTGCTAGGTCAAATGGAATTTCTATTTCTAGATCCTTCTATCCTTAAATCAAATTGCCTTTAAAGTAGAAAAATGAGTTTTTTTTTTTTTTGAAATATGTTATTTAGGAAATCTTGATGTCACTCATTATTATTTTTAACTTGAAATTCTTTATTGATAGGACTTTGAACAGAGTGTCTCTGAAAGTGCTACACAGAATTACACATATTTACCTGAGGCTACGTATCAAGAAGAAATCACGGCAATAAATGCAAAACTGGAGTGTAAGAATCATTTTTAATTTAAAAGTCATTTGACAGTATGTTTATCTAAAAATTTAAGGACTGCTATACTGTAATAGCCTAAGAACATTATCCATTAAATGCATGGTATAAAAAAAATGGAATTAAAGTGGTGATAAGTTACATATCTTGTCCGATGTCAGAAACAGATTATATTGAGAATGCCAAAAATGGATCTTAATTATAACTTTAAATTCAAGATACTCTAAAATGTGAGATACCTCAGGAAATATACAAAAGAGGGAATAAATAATGAGGAAGACAGAAAGTACAGAGAGTAAATGAGGGAAAAAGAAGCAGGTGTATATAATGGAGGTTGATAAGATAAAATAATTATTTAGATAGAGGAACAGTATGGTTAGAAAGGTGGGAAGAATATATACAAGCTTCCAGTACAAAAACTAGTAAAAAAGAATTACAGGAAAAATTTTCCACTCTGTCTTACTCCCTTGTGAACAACTTTAAGGTTGGAATTACCTGACTATGTGAAGCTGCATTTTACCTATTATTGGTGAATATAAGCATAAGTGGGCAGCCACACATGTATATATTTTTTCAGTATAGATGCACATTCTGATCAGCAGACTTGGGGTATGGCAATTTTAATTCTCTGATTATGCTGATGCTGGTTGTTCTTGGGCCAGGCACTGAGTAGCAAGGGTATAGACTTTTCATTGAAATAATTTGGAAGAAGAGCAATTGGATAGGGTGTTAAGACATAAGAGAGTCAGGGGAAATCATTATTTTGATTTTATTTCTGAGTATGATTTTAGCCAGAGGAGAAGAAGGAAGTTTTAAAAAAAAGAAACTTTTTTTTTCCCATATCTTAGAAATATCTTTTTTGTTAAATTTTGCTTTAAGTTCTGGAGTACATGTGCAGATCTTGCAGGATTGTTACATAGGTATACACATGTCATGGTGGTTTGCTGCCTCCATCCCTCCATCACCTACACTAGGTATTTCTTCTGTTATCCCTCCCCAATCTCCCCCACACCCTGCTATCCCTCCCCCAGCCCCCCCACCCCCCAACAGACCCCAGTGTGTGATGTTCCCCTCCCCTGTGTCCATGTGTTCTCATTGTTCAACACCCACTTATGAGTGAGAACATGTGGTGTTTGGTTTTCTGTTCTTGTGTCAGTTTGCTGAGAGTGATAAAAACCAGAAATTATAGATGCACAATACTACTTCTGAACAAGAGGAATAAGGTGGTAGGAAATTTTATTTTTAAAAGTGTTGAATGGAAAGAATCAGGACCACAGATCTCGAGATTATTTTTGCTAAAGAATAGCAATTGTGAGGCATGAAAGTTGGGTGGGGCATGGGGAAGAAGCTAACTATGTAATTTTGAAGTTTCTGAGAAGGAAATTAGTGAACTCATTTCAAATGCGCTTGGAATATTTGCACTCCAGATTAGACTATGGGTGCTCTAGAAAGTACTAGAAGAAGGAGGAATTACTAGATCTGACATCTACCACAGTGACCCATTACACTTCTCTATTACCTTCAGGCTTCATAATTATACAAATTTTCGATATATTTTTCCAAAATTTCACAAGTAAATTCTTAATATATGGGTGCATTAGAAAAAGACTATATTATTATAATTGGTTGTTTGGAAATATATTGAATAAAATGTTTTAAAGCCCATGTCTTTATAATTCATTGATGCAATAGTTTTATTCATCTTTAAACTTTAAATGATTAGACATAAATTTTATTGATATAAAAGTATCCATATCTTTGAAAAATCTTACTGATGAATAACTTATCATGTAAAATGAACTGTGTCATAAAGTTTGCTAGGTCAATGAAAGAATGTAATAGTAAAATATTAATTCCTGAAAGAAAATGAGGGTTGATATTTAATTAAACTTATCTGGGTTAATGGCAACTATCAGACATAGCGTTTTTTGCAGGGAGGAGGAAAAGAGGAAACTCCTTTTTTTGAAGAAAAAAAATCATACAAGCTTTTTGAGTCTTGGGTCAGGGTTGTGATAAGGAAGCAGAACCATTCATGACCACTCAGGACATTGAACTGATGCTGCATTTTCTCTTTCCTCGGGAGCCTCTGCAATTCACTAAGAGCTTTTCCTGATACCTTTGTCTTGGCTGGTATTTGTGCACCTTTTTAGGGTATCCAAATATCAGGCCAGTTTTGTCAGTCCAGTCCAGCTTGTCAGTGTAGTTTTGCCCAGCTACATCCTTCTTTCTGGAGCTAAGTAGAGAATTCAGGACACTGGGCATTACACAGATTTGCTGATAACCTGAAGCAACAGAGAGTTCCTAGCAGTAGAACAAGGACAAAGCATATACTTACTCTGCTTCTGCCACAGCATGTTGTAACCTGTGGTCACCAATTGTTGGCTGGGAGGTTGCACTGCCTACCTCATTACAAAATTTGCTGACTAAAGTGAAGATTGATGTAGCTTCCTTGAAACCTCCACTTTCTCATTTCTGCAGCAAGTTGAGGGCCTTCTCACATGCTCAGTATGCTGCCATGAGAACTAGCATTTGGGGGAAGCACCATACTAAGTTTGCATATAACCAAAAGAATCATACAGAGGCTGACTCCTCTGACATCACTCAGAATAAAATTGCATTCCTCAGCATACACCCTCAAGGGAGATAACATTTCTTAGCCAAGTGAAAGTACACTTAAATAGAAGAAGTGACTCTTTTCATATTAGAAAGACGAGCAAAAATTTCTGAAAGTTGTAAAAACACCAGGGTATCAATACACGTCTTTTCTCTCAACTATTTGGAAAACACTGATCTTTTTTTACTCTATCCATAATTTTGTTTTCTTGATAATGCCATTTTTGTAAATATGTGTTTAAGTCATTTCATGTCTTTTCATAGCTTGATAGTTCATCTCTTTTTAGTCCTTAGTAATATTCTATTGTATGATTGTACCACAGTTTATGCACTCATCTTTTCGAGGGTATCTCCATTGCTTTACAAATTGGTTGAATTTTTGCATACATCTTCATGAGGCAGTTCTCTTGTTTCTAATAATATACTCTGGTTTTGATTTGGGGTAATGCTAGCATTATACAATGAGTTGAAATGTACTCTGCACTAGGCTATTTGTGCATTGCTATAAAGAAATACCTGAGATTGGGTAATTTATGAGAAAATAGCTTTAACTGGCTCACAGTTCTACAGGTTGTACAGGAAGCATAACATGGGCCTCTGGGGGAGGCTTGCGGAAGCTTTCAATCTTTGAGGAAGGTGAAGCAGGAGCTTGCACATCACATCGAAAGAGCCAGGAGCTAGAGAGATAGGTGGAAAATGCCATGTACATTTAAAGGACCAATTCGCATGAGAATCACTATTATGAGGACTGTACCAAGGGCATAGTGCTAAATTATTTGTGATAAATCTTCCCTTGTGATGCATTCACCTCTAATCAATCTTTACTTCCAACACTGGGGGATCACATATCTTTTTTATTATTTTAGAGGGAGAATTTGTGCAGAAATCTCTCTCTCTTTTTTTTTTTTTTTTCTAAAACATTTGGTAGAACCCACCAGTGTAGGATTCTTGGCCTGGAGTTTTCATCATAGAAAGATTTTTAACTATGACTTAATTTTCTTTTATAGATTTAGGGCAATGCAGGTTATCTATTTTTTCTTGAGATTTGGTAGTTTTCACATTTCAAGGAATTTGTCAATTTTGTCTAAGTTGAAATGTTTATTCACATAAATTTTATATTAACTAGTATTTTTTAAGTATCTGTAGAATCAGAAATAATGTCACATTACTCATTTTCAAGGTTACTAATTTGTAGCTTTTTCTTTTCATGAGCTAGTTTGGCTAGACAGAGATTGATTACTTTTATTGATCCTCTCAAAGTGTTTGGTATTATTGAAGTTTTCTACTGTTTTTGTGTTTTATTAGTTCCATCTCTGATGTTTTAGTTCTGTTAGCATATTATTTAAAAATCCATAGTTGGGAGCTTATCAGCACCACAAATTGATTCTCATAATTTTGGAAGCAGCACAATTTAAGATAAAGTTATCATCAGATTTGATGTCTGAAAATGTACCAATTCATGATTCATATATCCATTATTTTTTCCCTATGTCCTAACATGGAAGAAAGGGTAAAGAGGCTCTCTGGGGTTACTTTTATCAGAACATTAATACATTTATGAAGGCTTGGCCCTCATTACCTAATCACATCCCAAAACTCCTACCTCCTAATAACATCATCTCTGTGATTTGATTTTAGCATATGAAATTTGGAAGAACACAAACATTCAAATCAATGCAGACATTTATTGTTTCTCTCCTCTGCTTCCTTTGAATTTCCTTTTCTCTTTTTTTTTCTAGTTTCTTAAGGTAAAAGTCGAAGTGATTTATTTGAGAGTATTGTAATGTAGACATTCAGTACTGAAAACTTTTATTTAAGAGCTGTTTTAGATGCATTTTACAATTTCTAATGTGTTTTCATTTTCAGTTAGTTCAAAATAATTTCTAATTTCCCTTTTTATTCTTTTATTAATCAACCCAGTGTTATTTGGATGTAGGCTAATTTCCAATAGTTGAGTTTTTTCCAGGTACATTTTTGTTATTGATTTTTAATTTGATAGCTTTTGGGTCAGGGAACATGTTTTGTGCGACTTAAATCCTTCTTAATATTTTTATTAAGATATGATCTAGAGTATAGTCTTTGAGTACTTCTGAAGAATAGTGTTAAGTCTACCATGTCTTGCTGATTTTCTGCCTCCTTATTCTATCACTTTAGTAACAATTTTAGAAATTTTAGACTGTAGTTGGGCATTCATCTATTTTTGCAGTTCTATTTTTGTACCATGTATTTTGAAGCATTTACATCAATATGTACACAAGTATTTATGACTCTTATATTTTCTTGATTAATTGAACCCTTTGTCACTGCAAAATGACCTGATTTATTGCTGGTAATGTTTTTGCTATGAATTGTCCTTTGGTATTTATACAACCACTCTTCCTCAGCCTTCTTTTATCACTTGCTAGTGTGATATATGTTGTTTCATCCTTTAACCAATTTCTTAATTGATATTTAAAGTTTATTTCTTATAGGCAATATACAAGTAGGTCTTGCTTTTTTATCTATTCTGACAATCTGCCTTTGAACAGAGATTTTAAGACCAGTTTAATTTATAATGTAATAATCGATAGGATAAGAGTTGTCTGTTATCATGCTGTTTGATTTCTATTAGTCCCAGATCTTCTTTGCTTTTATTTTTTTTTCTACTTCCTTCAGAATAGTTTAGTAAATTTTATTATTTAGTTTTGTGTTATATATATATATATATATATATAATATTTTTAGTGATTGATCTAGTTTTATATTTCTTTATGATTTACTCATAGCTTTTTTGTTATAAGTTTGGTTATTTAGCGGTTTGCTGTCTTAGTGGTTGCTTTAGGATTTAAGGTATATGAAGTTACCTCATCACAACCTGCCTTCAAGCAATATTATACCACATTGTAGATGGTATAAGAAATTAGAATTTAATATTTTCATTTCATCCAGCCAGATCCCACCCTGGATCTGTGAAGCTATATCTTTTGTTAAGTTTAGAACACATTTAGCCAATTTTTCCTCAAATTTTTGTTTCTGTCTCTCCTCCGACCACTTTGGGGACTTATATATTACCTGCTAGAAGTTTGCTGATAGTTCATTAGTGTCTCAAATTTGTGAATATTTACTTTCATGATGGTGAATCAATCTATGCTCATGTCTGCTCAGTGTAGCTTTCCTCTCCAGCATTGTAACTTGTATCTCTGCAAGTGCAATTTGGTTTTTAAAAGTATCCTCTGTCGCTCTACTTGTCTTCTTGATTTTTATTGTAAAATAGAGTTGAATTACTTATAAACAGTTTGATCATCTTAATTTTGCTTTTTATGGTATGAGCTAACTCCCCACACCTGAGGCAAGGCTTTTCTGATTATTCATTTTCCTGTGAAGTCTGAGTCTTCCCATGCAAATCTATAAAAATAGACACTCTTCTTGACACTGTGTGAGCAACAGGTGTGATTTCTTCTTATTTTATAAGTCCCCCCCACCACTTGGTCTTAGGTAGTTTCTAGCTCACATGCAATCTTCATTATTTTGCCAAATACTGGGAGGGAGTTTCAATGGGTTTCTTGCTGTTGCTTCTATATCTCTCTCTCCTACTCAGTGTCTTGTTTTGTAATGTCTGTCTGCTTTGGTTTTACCAGACTCTAAGCTTCATCACTGTAACCAGGAGAGTCTGATAGATCCCACCTCAGTTTTTCTTCCTGTGTCATGTCTTGAAATCTCTGCCAAGGCAGGAAGCTGAAACATTCATAAGGTTTGCTTTCCTTTTTTTCTGTTTTTTTTTTTTTTTTCAGGGATTATTATCTTCTTTCCCTAATGTCCACTGTCTGAAAAATCATTTAATGTATTTTGTGTGTTTTGCTTTTAGTTTCTTTAGCTAAGAAGAAAACTAAGTACCTGTTGTTCTCTCTTGGCCAGAGACAGACTGCATTAGAGCTTCAGTACATGCCGCAGACTGGCTAAAATGCTTTCTTTCCCTCTTTGCTCAACTGCTTCCCTTTCAATCCTCATTCTTCAGTGTAGCTATACATTCCTTGGGGGGAATTTTCCATGGGCCTAGTATAGATTTAATTCTTAGCAATCTGTTTTCTTACAGTATCTATCTGAATTTATAATTTTCACTTTTCTGGGACTTTGTTTTTCAGTACATTTAAAGCTACACAAGAGAAAAGGCTTTTTTTATTTTCTGTTTAATCTGCAGATCTTAGTATAATGCCTTCCACATGGTAGGCAATCAATATATATTTGTTCAGTGTATTAATTAGTGAATGTTAAAATTTGCAGACCTTTATATCCCAAAAGTACTAATATATTCTATTTCTGTCTCCTCTTTGAGACAGATTCACCTAACCTATCAAAAGTCTTGGATGCAGTACCTTCCTGTAAAACAGCAAGGGAACTTAAAATAAATCATTGTAAAAAATGTACAGAAAAAATGAAACAAATGAAAAAGAAGTTTTGTGAACTACAAAAGGAACTATCAGAAGCAAAAGAAATAAAATCACAGTTAGAGAATGAAAAAGTTAAATGGGAACAAGAGCTCTGCAGTGTGAGGTATGACATCCTACTTTTAAATAAATATTTCCACTAATTATACTAAAAGTACATAGGATGCTTTTTGTACTAGCTAACTTACCTTCTGAGGTTTAACTGGGAAAAATATCTCTGCCTTATAGAGTGTCAAATAAAAATTCTTCACTGTGAATACTTCTACCAATAATTAAATGAATATGTATTTAAATCAGAATTTTAATAGCTATATAGAAGGTCGTTATCATTATTTACTTAACCAATTAATTTTTTTGATTTTTAATTTGTTGTATTATAATAAGTGCTGCAAAGCATAACTGCATGTAAATATTTTTCTAAATTTCTAATTGTTGACAGAATAAATTCTTCAATATAAAAATATTTGGTTAAATTATAGGTTTTTAAGAAGTTCTTTGTTCATTACTTCTAAATTGTTCTCAAGAAAATTTATATTCATTTACAAAAATGAGAGTATAAAACTGCCATTCTTTGCCCCCCAAGAATAATTTTTTATTATACACCTTTAACCTTAATATGCATGGAGTATAAAGGAAAATATAGGGTAATTTCTGATTAGCTTATTCAACAACTCTTTACTGCCTATATAAATAAAATTAATTCAGGGTTCTATGTTAAAAATACATATTTTAATTGTTTGATTAAATATTTTCTGTCATTCTAAAAGATTTAAAATTTGTTGATAAAATATATAATAAGATACATTTAAAGTATTACTCATAGAAAAAGCAAAACATATGTGGAATAACATATCAGACTCTTCAGCCTCATCTCAGATTTTATATTAAAATTATTTTTAGGGATTCTTGCCATATTTTATAAAGAAGAATATTAATGTCTAATGAATCTGTAAATGTGCTTATAAAAAATAATGTCATTTTAATCGGTTAACTCTAAATGATCTTTCCTCATCGAGGAGTAATTTTGACTGTGTGATACATTTAAATAGTAATTTTCAACTTATAAATTTACTGGATAGCTTACAATATTCTTTTCCATAACAGTTGTTGAAGTTACCAGTAACAGAACCTTTTTGACTAGAAGATGTTCTTTTCTCACTATTTTTCAAGTATATATGTCATTTGGAAGACAGTAATAAATTAAAGAGAGTAATAAATACCTGAGAACTAGAAAGGAAAAAAATATTCAAGAATATAGGAATTTTATTGGAATAATAAACCAATATAGGAAGAGGTAGACTTTAAAGTGAATTCTATTTTCTAACAAAATGAATTTTAAGATAAATATATTTAATGGCAGATTGACTTTAAACCAAGAAGAAGAGAAGAGAAGAAATGTCGATATGTTAAATGAAAACATTAGGGAAGAATTAGGAAGAATCGAAGAGCAATATAGGAAAGAGTTAGAAGTGAAACAACAAACTGAAATGGCTCTCAGAATGCAAGATATGGAATTGAAGACTCTAAGAAGTAATTTCAGTCAGGTATACCAATCTCTGGCAAAAAATTTATATTTCTAACTTTATTTCATCCGTATTACTTTTAATATCCCTCTGATTTAGTATGTATTATTTAGGTCTAAATCTGACAAAAGAAGTTGTCTTAAAATTAACTATGACATTTATAGCTACAGTTATTTATTATAAATTATGGCATCCAAGTGGTATCTTATTTCAGTACAAAGAACTTTTGAAAACAATGATAATCCATACCATATACTTAGTGATAATTTATTGGTAAGTATTTTGTTCCTAGCAACATAGTTTAGTGTATTTTTCCTAGTTAACATTTCATACCGACTCAAACATTATCAAGAGGAAACAGAAGTTATTGCTATAGTAAATAAGCTCCTGGTTTTCTAAGTAGAGCTCTCTAAATTTTATCTTCTTTACCACTTCTGTTTTGAAATAGAAGACTTCTTTTATATTTTTATCTTTATCCAGTAGAATTAAGTGTGATTTGGTGGAGAAGTATTACATGTAGACTCAGAAGACCTGGAGAAAATCCTACAACTTGTTTATATTTTAATCTTTTCATTTCAGAATTGTGATAACTAAATGGGTTCATTGATGTGTGTATGTGAAAGTGCTTGGTACCTACAACATCTGAACTTATCAAACACTCACAAATATAATTCTTAAAATTAACTATAGTTTTTTTTAATAGAATATCTGTAGAACATTCTCAGGAAAAAGGAACTGAAAGAGCTTCAAGAATTTTTTCTGTCTAATATATGCAGCACTAATGCTCTTAGTATGGGGTCTTATATAGGTTAGACATCAGAGTGTAAACCCAATTTTCTCAGTAGTCACATTGATTTAATCTTTTTTATTTTATGCTTTTGAGTTTGTTGTAATTCTTTTTTTTTTTTTTAATTCAGGGAAAGTTTTTTTCAATTCTGAGGCTCTTAAAAATTATCTTGTCATTTCTGTTTTACATTCATGAATTCATTGTCTTCGAATAAATGTTTGAACTTCGGGGAATTTATGCTCTGTAGCATGTGAAGTTTTGATTCAATGGTTCTTTAAATGATAGCTATTTATGGAAAGCCTTTCATTGTGTAAACATACAAGTTATTCTCTAATTTCAGAGGAACCATGATATGCCATTTTTTTTGGGGGTGCTAGCTAAAAGTTTATTTTGTTTTATTTAGGTTTCTCACACTCATGAAAATGAAAATGATGTCTTACATGAAAATTGCATGTTGAAAAAGGAAATTGCCATGCTAAAACTGGAAAGAGACACACTAAGACATCTGCACCAGGAGAAGGAAAATAAATACTTTGAGGACATTAAGATTTTAAAAGAAAAGTATGCTGAACTTCAGATGACCTTAAAACAGAAAGACAAAACATTAACAAAAAAGGCATCTACATATAGTGAGCAACTTAAAGTTCTGACAGCAGAGAACACAATGCTCACTTCCAAACTGAAGGAAAAGCAAGACAAAGAAATACTGAAGACAGAAATTGAATCATACCATCCTAGTCTGGCTTCTGCTATACAAGACCATGATCAAAGTGTGGCTTCAAGAAAAAAAACAAGAACTTGCTTTCCATGCTGCAGGAGATGCTCATTTGCAAGGAAAAATGAATGTTGATGTGAATAATATAATATATAACAATGAGATGCTTCAACAACCACTTTCTGAAGTTCAACGTAAATCCAAAAGCCAAAAAATGACAAATAATGCAGGAGATGCTCTAAGAGAAAATACATTTGTTTTAGAACATGCACAAAGAGACCTAAGTGAAATGCAATGTCAAATAAAGAAAGCCAAATACATGTATAAAAATGAACAAGATAATGTGCACAAACACACTGAACAGCAGGAGTCTCTGGAGCAGAGATTACTTCAACTAGAAAGCAAAAATATGTGGCTTCAACAGCAATTAGTTCATGCACGTAAGAAACCTGGTAACAAAAGCAAGATAACAATTAATATTAGGTTTCTTGAGAGGAAAAAGCAACATCATTTCTTAAAAGAGAAAAATGAGGAGATATTTAATGACTGTAACCATTTAAAAGAACGTATATATCAATATGAAAAAGAGAAAGCAGAAAAAGAAGTAAGTATCAAAAATATAAAATTTTTAAATATTCCTGAAAGAAAATTTAAAGCCATATTTGGCCTTGGCTAAATGCCGAGTTTAGTTGGATGGATGGATAGGTAGGTAGGTGGGTAGGTAGGTAGGTAGGTAGGTTAGGTAGGTAGATAGGTGATAAATGTATTTACTTTATCAGGTTAGAAGCACATCTTATTTCTACCAAATGAAAGTTAAAGCTGAGAGATGTTTTACTTTGAGTAAGACATTGTGTCACTCACAAAATGTTAAGAGTTAAAGATTTTTAATAGATTAACATTAGTGACATTGGCTTATACTGATGAAATAAAGATTTTAATGTCTCTTTGTGGTCACATTTTATGAACACAATGAAGCAGTTAAAAGGCAATGTCCATATCAGCAATGAGTATTTTGAAATGAAGATTCAATTCAGCAATTTACTTTGACTGTTTATTCTAAATTTTCCAGACAAACTAAAGTGCCTTGAAGTAAATTTTGAAGTGTACCTTTCTACATCTTTTAATAATACTTTTTTAGTAGCTTTTTCTATATTTTAGCTGGTAGAATTTTATTTTCATTCACAAAGTATTTACTTAAATCTCAACATATTTGAATCTCAAATTATGTATTGTTATGACCACTCAATATTTAAAGGTATCTGCATTTCATTAAATAATACCTTAGTACTAATGCAGTGAATTTTAGCAATATCAAATTTGAATCAATCATCCCACTGGTATTTATAATTTACTTTGAATATTGTTACAAATAATTTGCCCATAATTTCTATTTCAAGCCTTAAAGACTATCATGTGGATAGAACTTTGTCCCAGGGAAAGATTATTGTAACTATCTGTGATTTATTAGCTTTGCATTGGATCCCCATTTTCAATTCATGTATTTCAATACCTGTAGAGTTCATGTATAGTACAAAAAAGTGAGTGGAAGAGAGAAACACAGCATCTGAGGTCAGGAGGGACATGGAGAGCAGGTTACCCAGGGCCCCTAAAGCCTTTGAAATAAAAATGCTTTTATTCTGAGATAGAAATCTATTGGAAAAATTTCAGCAGGTGATTGAATATGTGAGGAACTCTGATGTTGATTTGTGCTTCTAATAAAAAAGGAGGAAAGCATTCCACTGTGTAGAATTTACCACCACTAGTCCTGCCCACATATTTTTTTGAGACTTCAGTAGGTTGTGAAGCATTACAGATTCATTAGGGGACAAATGACTAGTGGGATGTATCTGGTGTCTAGAAAGAGATTACCAGTTTGGCAGGAAGATAACACCTTCTTGTGTCCTTAGTGGATTCAGTAATAAGCAGGAATCTGTACGCATAAAGAAAATAAGGTGAATCAATATATTTGGGGATATTTTTGAAAGTAAATATTGTTAATTTGATAAGATAATTTATAAAATCAATAACGAACATGTCTTGTTAGGTCATTGTAAGACAACTTCAAAAAAAATTGGCTGGTCTCAATAAACAGTGTGTGTCTGAGGCTTCACTGGAGGTTACATCACATTGTCACATGAATCTCCAAGATGAGATACAGGATTCAATGAAGACTTTATTTCAAATCAAAAGTCAAGTATGTATTAAATGTAACATGCCAACAGTGAATCTATAGCTGGTTAAATAATATAAATTGTTTTATGATACTAATTTCCATGGGAAGTCTTCTGTTATATGTTCATTATAATTAGTTTCATTATAATTTTATCTTATCATGTGCTTATTTTTAAAACTGTGGCTGTCATTCTGTAATATTTTTTATAATTAAATTTTTTTCTGATAATATTTACCCTTGAGAAGGTTAAGAATTATACATCATTTATCCCACAAGCTGAAAGACTATTCTTGGGATAAACAGTATTTTTCAGTGATTTGTGTTGCCATGGTGAAGCAAGCTGTATTTAATCAGAGAAGAATGTTTAATGGAATATTCCAGAAAATTATCTTATTTCTTAGCTCCACTTTTGTGAATGGATGCCAAGAACATTATACTATTCTCCAAAATGCAAATGTTTAGGTTAATATACATAATATTTGAATAGCTAAGCAATATTTTAATTTTTAAAAATATATTGTATGAACATACAAATATTAGATCATATATAGTAAGCATATTCACAATGGAAAATAAAAGAAATTATTTTGATACTGCCATTGGATGTTTTAAAAAAACTTTATTGGGATAAAATTCACATATCATACAGTTCACCCACTTAAATTGTACAACTCAATGTCTCTTAATACAATTCACAGTATTATATAACCAGCACCACAAACAATTTCAGGACATTTTCACCACCCTAAAGAGAAACGTCACATCTCTTAGTCATTACAGTCACCCACCTCCATGTTTCTTCACCTTCCCTAGTCCTATGCAGCCATCATCTAATTTTTGTCTTTATAGATTTGCCTGTTCTGAACAGTTCATAGAAATGGAGTCATACAATTTGTAGTGTTTTATGAGTGACTTCTCTCACTTAGCATAATGTTTTTAAGATTCATCTATTTGGTAGTACATATCAGTACTTCATTTTTATTTAATAATATTCTATTGCATGGTTACAGCAGCTATTAGTTCATCAGCTGATAGAACTTTAGGTTGTTTCTACTTTTGTCTATTATGAATAATGCTGCTATGAGCATTCATTTACAAGTTATTGCGTGGACCTCTGTTTTTGCTTCTCTGCCACTGGGTTTTATATTTAGTTAATTGGGCCAACTTTCTTATCTCTCTGCCTTCCTCATGCTGTTCGTGCATTTTCAGTTTTTGTTCATCTATCCTCATTTATTCAGACTTGGTGCACAAATTTTCCTTTTTCATGAAGCTTTCTCTGACTGTTCTGACTTTTATTGACTTTATGCTTCAGGACACATTTTCTAGTTGGTATAGAACAATTTAACTTTCAATTTTACATTGCTTTATTTTCTCATGAGACATAATCTTGTCTTATTATAAATTTGCCTAAGCAGGGAATAATATCTGGCATACATGCTACCTGTTATTGTGTAAATTGAAAATATTCTATCGTACCAGTTGTTACAACACAATTAAATACATTACATTGATAATTTATATATTTAGACATTGACATAATAAAGTTTTATTAAACATATATTTTAATAAATATAAAACAAACTACTCTAATAGAGAATTGTTCTAATCCATACTCATATTTTTTCTGATTATTGAGAAAAAATATTTCTGCATTTAAAAAGTTTCAGATTTTGAAGCTTCCAATTTTAGAATAGGGATTTTCAACCCACAGTACAGGTTCTCCTGTGGCGTTACATCTTCATAAACCCATTGTAAGTTGAGAATACTGAGAATGAGAAACATAGAAAACATAAACTTTATCTAAAGAAAAATGTTTAATAGAAAAAGGAAAATCAAAAAACTATAAAAGAATGCTTACAGAGAATGAGCATAGCTCTTCCCGAAGTTAGCTAAGAATCAGAAATGTTATGGGGACCAAATGAGAGTTTTCAAAAAATTATGTTAGTTAGATATGAATAAACAAACCTGAAATATTGTGAAGTATTGATGACAATGTTTTGAGGGCATCTTTGGAAACAAAAATGTAAATGTAACTATTATTTTTAACTTATTATTAGCATTTAGTATTTTATGTTTAAAAACTTTTTTTAGCAAATAAATTTTGACAGTTTAAACTCTACAAATGAAACTAATGAAAGTATAAATCATTTGGGCTGTTTTTAAAAAAGTTATGTTTTCAATCTGTCATTATTGGAATACAGTGTATAAACTGCATGTTATAAAACGGTTTACACACATATAACTCATGAACTCAAGATAAATAATATTCTTAGGAAAGAAGAGTGTCTCTAGATTTTTAATAATAATTTTCTTTAATATTTTTTAAAGTCTGAAGACAGAAAGGAGAAATTAAGCAAATGTTTCAGGTTAATGCAATCTCTAGAGCAAAATTTGGATCAAGAAATAAAGAAAAAAGTGAATTAGGAAAAGAAATAACTGGATAAGATTTTAACATTTTAGAACTTTAAAAATATTTATTAACTATAATTTCAATATATTTATTAAAATTGAGATAGACATTTGACCTATATCTGCATTTTTATAATTAAACAAGTTATTCTATTTAAAATTTTTTCGGAGTCACAGCACAACCTGAAACATTTTTTAAATACCTAAATATTACACTTATTCTTTAATGACTTTGAAAATAAGGACAATGCCTTTGGCATATAATGTCAACTACACTCTTAATTATCTACTTTGATTTTTTTTCTGAAGATATTCTTGTTTGTATTTGGTAGTCTTCCTCTTGGTAGTGTGCTTATGTGCTATCCTTTAATATCTAAAAATCTGTCTTTGTTATTTTTGAATACTATCAAAAATTATTTTGATTAACTTTTCTTTTTATTTGATTTTTTTTAGTTTTCAAAAATATTATGGATATGTACTTATTTTCTACCAGTACCTCCCATGCATATGTGAGATACATATATCAATAAACTTCTGTTGTTTTTGATATACACACATATGTGTATATATACACATATATGTATATATATGTATGTTATGATAAAAATAAGTATGACTTTAAAAAGAGTAAAATTAGTAATTTTGTTTCTACCACCCAAATTAAAAATGGAATTTTCCTCGGTGGCTTTGAAACCCCCAACATCGCTGCTTTTCTATTTGCTGAGAACTTTAATTTGTTCTCTGATTCCAATTAATATTTTGCTCTCATTATCTTTCTCTGCATGGTTTGGATCCCTTTCACTTTGTTAGCACTGTCCTAGCACAAATCTTTAGAACCCTTCCTAAAACAGTCTTTAAGTCTTCACATGATCTCTCTTCTGATTTCCTTTCTTCTAAAACTATGCCTCCACCTTGGGTGACAGAGTCAGACTCTGTCTCAAAAAAAAAAAAAAAAAAAAAAGGAATGATTTTTAGTAGAGATGGATTCTGTGTTGCCCAGGCTATGCCTCTTTCCTTGTCCCTCCTTAACTCAGACTGTTTTCTAATTTTCTCCTTTGAATAATCTTCTTGATAGTTTGTGTATGTGTGTGTGCATGTGTGTGTGCGCACTCTTTTTTTCTTATAGACCGTGGTGAAAAGGTATCAAAATATATTTTTGTGTCTTTTGCAAACATTCATATATAAATATGCTTTTTCCCCTTTGATGCTGGTCTCAGAGTGAAAACCCATATTTAATATGTGCTTTATATTAACATATTAGGTTGCTGCAAAAGTCATCATAGTTCAAAAACCGTGATGATTTTGCCCCAACCAAATACTAAAATGAATATTAATAGTTTATTTATGAAAACTCTATATATGGTTTTAATATTAATCTTTTATCTGTCATACATGTTGCAAAATTTTCTTCATATTATTTACATAAAACTAAATTTGGTTTGAATGCTTTCAAACTATATTACCTTGAAAAAATGAGAGAGGATCATAATTTATTGATTGGTTTCTTTGTAAGTTAGAATGTGTTTATTTAAGAAATTATT
>JAZHEH010000057.1:0-13437 GCA_036589455.1 Ateles fusciceps | reverse complement strand
AATGACAGATATAGGTGATGGGGGAGGAAGGCAGCAAATGACACATGTCGATGTGTGTACCTATGCAACAATCTTCCATGTTCCTCACACGTACCCTAAAACCTAAAATGCAATAAAAAAAGAAAAATATTGAAAAAAAATGTTTTCAATTCCCAAAAAAAAAAAACTAAAAGGAAGCTATTTGTGAAACTGCTTTGCAATGTGTGCATTCACCTTACAGAGTTAAACTGATGTGTGTATGCAGCAGCTTAGGAAACACTCTTTGTGCAGAATCTAAAAACAGATATTTCCAACGAAACCCCGGCCTATGGGAAAAACCAGAATGACTGGCTGTAAAACCCAGAAGAAAGATATCTTTGAAACTGCTTTGCTGTGTGTCCATTCAACTCAGAGAGTTGAACCTATGTTTTGATTCAGCAGTTTACAAACACACTTCGTGTAGAATGTAGAAAGGGACATTTCAGAGCGAATGCAGGCCTATGGGGAAAAGACAAATATCTCACCATAAAAACTAAAAGGAAGCTATTTGTGAAACTGCTTTGCAATGTGTGCATTCACCTTACAGAGTTAAACTGATGTGTGTATGCAGCAGCTTAGAAACACTCTTTGTGCAGAATCTAAAAACAGATATTTCCAACGAAACCCCGGCCTATGGGAAAAAACCAGAATGACTGGCTGTAAAACCCAGAAGAAAGATATCTTTGAAACTGCTTTGCTGTGTGTCCGTTCAACTCAGAGAGTTGAACCTATGTTTCAATTCAGCAGTTTACAAACACACTTCGTGTAGAATGTAGAAAGGGACATTTCAGAGTGAATGCAGGCCTATGGGGAAAAGACAAATATCTCACCATAAAAACTAAAAGGAAGCTATTTGTGAAACTGCTTTGCAATGTGTGCATTCACCTTACAGAGTTAAACTGATGTGTGTATTCAGCAGCTTAGAAACACTCTTTGTGCAGAATCTAAAAACAGATATTTCCAATGAAACCCTGGCCTATGGGGAAAAACCAGAATGACTGGCTGTAAAACCCAGAAGAAAGATATCTTTGAAACTGCTTTGCTGTGTGTCCATTCAACTCAGAGAGTTGAACCTATGTTTTGATTCAGCAGTTTACAAACACACTTCGTGTAGAATGTAGAAAGGGACATTTCAGAGCGAATGCAGGCCTATGGGGAAAAGAAAAATATCTCACCATAAAAACTAAAAGGAAGCTATTTGTGAAACTGCTTTGCAATGTGTGCATTCACCTTACAGAGTTAAACTGATGTGTGTATTCAGCAGCTTAGAAACACTCTTTGTGTAGAATCTAAAAACAGATATTTCCAACGAAACCCCGGCCTATGGGAAAAACCAGAATGACTGGCTGTAAAACCCAGAAGAAAGATATCTTTGAAACTGCTTTGCTGTGTGTCCGTTCAACTCAGAGAGTTGAACCTATGTTTTGATTCAGCAGTTTACAAACACACTTCGTGTAGAATGTAGAAAGGGACATTTCAGAGCGAATGCAGGCCTATGGGGAAAAGACAAATATCTCACCATAAAAACTAAAAGGAAGCTATTTGTGAAACTGCTTTGCAATGTGTGCATTCACCTTACAGAGTTAAACTGATGTGTGTATTCAGCAGCTTAGAAACACTCTTTGTGCAGAATCTAAAAACAGATATTTCCAACGAAACCCCGGCCTATGGGGAAAAACCAGAATGACTGGCTGTAAAACCCAGAAGAAAGATATCTTTGAAACTGCTTTGCTGTGTGTCCGTTCAACTCAGAGAGTTGAACCTATGTTTTGATTCAGCAGTTTAACAAACACACTTCGTGTAGAATGTAGAAAGGGACATTTCAGAGCGAATGCAGGCCTATGGGGAAAAGACAAATATCTCACCATAAAAACTAAAAGGAAGCTATTTGTGAAACTGCTTTGCAATGTGTGCATTCACCTTACAGAGTTAAACTGATGTGTGTATGCAGCAGCTTAGAAACACTCTTTGTGCAGAATCTAAAAACAGATATTTCCAACGAAACCCCGGCCTATGGGAAAAACCAGAATGACTGGCTGTAAAACCCAGAAGAAAGATATCTTTGAAACTGCTTTGCTGTGTGTCCGTTCAACTCAGAGAGTTGAACCTATGTTTTGATTCAGCAGTTTACAAACACACTTCGTGTAGAATGTAGAAAGGGACATTTCAGAGCGAATGCAGGCCTATGGGGAAAAGACAAATATCTCACCATAAAAACTAAAAGGAAGCTATTTGTGAAACTGCTTTGCAATGTGTGCATTCACCTTACAGAGTTAAACTGATGTGTGTATGCAGCAGCTTAGAAACACTCTTTGTGCAGAATCTAAAAACAGATATTTCCAAGGAAACCCCAGCCTATGGGAAAAAACCAGAATGACTGGCTGTAAAACCCAGAAGAAAGATATCTTTGAAACTGCTTTGCTGTGTGTCCATTCAACTCAGGGAGTTGAACCTATGTTTTGACTCAGCAGTTTAGAAACACACTTCGTGTAGAATGTAGAAAGGGACATTTCAGAGCGAATGCAGGGCCTATGGGGAAAAGACAAATATCTCACCATAAAAACTAAAAGGAAGCTATTTGTGAAACTGCTTTGCAATGTGTGCATTCACCTTACAGAGTTAAACTGATGTGTGTATGCAGCAGCTTAGAAACACTCTTTGTGCAGAATCTAAAAACAGATATTTCCAACGAAACCCTGGCCTATGGGAAAAACCAGAATGACTGGCTGTAAAACCCAGAAGAAAGATATCTTTGAAACTGCTTTGCTGTGTGTCCGTTCAACTCAGAGAGTTGAACCTATGTTTTGATTCAGCAGTTTACAAACACACTTCGTGTAGAATGTAGAAAGGGATATTTCAGAGCGAATGCAGGACTATGGGGAAAAGACAAATATCTCACCATAAAAACTAAAAGGAAGCTATTTGTTAAACTTACTTTGCAATGTGTGTATTCACCTTACAGAGATAAATCGATGTGTGTATGCAGTAGCTAGGAAATATTCTTTGTGCAGAATATGAAAACAGATATTTCCGACGAATCTTCAGCCTATTAGAAAAACCAGAATGACTATCTGCAAAACCCAGAAGAAAGATATCTGTGAAAATGCTTTGCTGTGTACGTTCACCTCTTAGAGTTGAACCTGTGTTTTGATTCAGCAGCTTAAAAACACCACGTAGTATGTAGAAATTGACATTTCAGTGTGATTGCAGGCCTACGGGGGAAAAGAGAAATTTTTCACCCTAAAAGCTTAAAGGAAGCTATTTGTGAAACTACTTTGAAATGTGTGCATTCACCTTACAGAGTTAATGTTATGGGTGTATGCAGCATCTTAGAAACACTCTATGTGCAGAATGTAAAAACAGATATTTCCAACGAAACCCCGACCTATGGTACAAAGCTAAATGACTGGATGTAAAACCCAGAAATAAGATGACTTTGAAACTGCTTTGCTGTATGTCCGTTTAACTCAGAGAGTTGAAACTATGTTTCAATTCAGCAGTTTGCAAACACACTTCGTGTAGAATGTACAATGGGACATTTGAGAGTGAATGCAGGCCTATGGAGAAAAGACAAATATGTTGCCATAAAAACTAAAGGAAGCTATTTTTGAAACTGCTTTGCAATGTGTGCATTCACCTTACAGAGGTAAAATGATGTGTGTAATCACCAGCTTGGAAACACTCTTTGTGCAGAATCTAAAAACAGATATTTAAAACGAAAACCTTGGCCTGTGGGTAAAACCAGAATGACTGGCTGTAAAACCCAGAAGAAATATATCTTTGAAACTGCTTTACTGAGTGTCTGTTCAACTCAGAGTGTAGAATCTGTGTTTTAATTCAGCAGTTTAAAACACATTTCGTGTATAACGTAGAAAGGGACAATTCAGTGCAAATGCATTCCTATGGGGAAAAGAGAAATATCTCACCATAAAAACTAAAAGGAAGCTATTTGTGAAACTGCTTTGAAATGTTTCCATTCACCTTAGTGAGTTAAACTGATGTGTGTATTCATCAGCTTACAAACACTCTTTGTGCAGAATGTAAAAACAGATATTTCCAACAAAACCCTGGCCTATGGGAAAAACCATAATGAGTGGCTGTAAAACCCGTTAGGAAGGTATCTTTGAAACTGCTTTGCTTTGTGTCCATTCACCTCGGAGTGGTGAACATGTTTCAATTCAGCAAATTACAAAAACCTTTAGTGTAGAATGCAGAAAGGGACATTTCAGCGTGAATGCACACCTATGGGGAAAAGACAAATATCTCACCATTAAAATTAAAAGGAAGCTATTTGTGACACTACTTTGCAATGAGTGTATTCACCTTACACTCTGATTTGTGTATGCAGTAGGTTAGAAAAACTCTTTGTGAAGAATCTAAAAACAGATATGCCCAACGAAACCCTGGATTATGGGAAAAACCAAAATGACTGGCTGTAAAACCCAGAAGAAAGATATCTTTGAAACTGCTTTCCTGGGTGTCTGCTCAACACAGAGAGTTGAACTTATGTTTCAATTCAGCAGTTTGGAATCACACTTCGTTTAGAATGTAGAAAGGGATATTGAAGATCCAATGCAGGCATATAGGAAAGACAAATATCTCACCATAAAAACTAACGGGAAGCTATTTGTGAAATTGCTTTGCAATGTGTGAATTCACCTTACCGAGTTAAACAGATGTGTGTATGCAGCAACTTAGAAACCCTCTTTGTGCAGAATCTTAAAAACAGATATTTCCAATGAAACCTCGGCCTGTGAGTAAAACCAGAATGACTGGCTGTAAAACCCAGAACAAAGATATCTTTGAAAGTCCTTTGCTGTGTGTCCATTAAACTCAGAGAGTTGAACCTCTGTTTCATTTCAGCAGTTTAAAAACACACTTTGTGTAGAATGTAGAACAGGACATTTCTGAACATTTGCAGGACTATGGGGAAAAGAAAAACATCTCACCATGGAAACTAAAAAGAAACTATTTGTGAAACTGTGTTGCAATGGGCACCTTCACGTTACAGAGTTATACTGATGTGTGTATGCAGCAGCATAGAAATAGTCTTTGTGCATAATCTAAAAACAGATATTTCCAACAAAACCCTGGCCTATGGGAAAAATCAGAATGATTCCCTGTAAATCCCAGAAGAAATATATCTTTGAAACTGCTTTGGCCTGTGTCGGGTCAACGCATAGAGGTGAACTATTGTTTCCATTCAGCAGTTTGCAAACACACTTCGTGTAGAATTTGGAAAGGGCATTTCGGAGAGAACACAGGCATATAGGAAAAAGACATATATCTCACCATAAAAAAAATAAAAGAAAGCTATTTGTGAAACTTCTTTACAAAGTGTGCATTCTACTTACAGATATAAACTAATGTGTGTATGCAGCAGCTTATAAACACTCTTTGTGCAGCATCTAATAACAGATATTTCCAACAAAACTCCAGCCTACGGGAAAAAGCAGATTGACTGGCTGTAAATCCCAAGAGAAAGACATCTTTGAAACTGATTTGCTGTGTGTCGGTTCAACTCAGAGATTTGAATCTATTTTTCGATTCAGCAGTTTAAAAATACACTTTGTGTAGAATGTTAAAAGGGACATTTCAGAGTGAATGCAGGATTATGGGGAAAAGACAAATATCTCACCATAAAAGCTAAAAGGAAGCTATTTGTGAAACTGCTTTGAAATGTGTGCATTCACCTTACACAGTTAAACTGATGGGTGTTTTCAACAACTTAGAAACACTCTTTGTGCAGAATGTTAAAACAGATATTTCCAACGAAACCCTGGCCTATAGTAGAAACCAGAATGACTGGCTGTACAACCCAGAAGAATGAAATCTTGGAAGCTGCTTTGTTGTGTGTCTGTTCAACTCAGAATTGAACCTATGTTTCGATTCAGCAATTTAAAAACACACTTCGTGTATAAGCTAGAAAGGGACATTTCAGAGCGAACACTGGCATATGGGGGAAAGACATTTGCTCTGAAATGTCCCTTTCTTCATTCTACATGAATTATGTTTTTAATCTGCTGAATTGAAATACAGGTTCAACATTCTGAGTTGAATGGACATACAGCAAAGCGGTTTCAAAAATATTGTTCTTCTGGGTTTTACAGCCAGTCATTCTGGTTTTTCTCACAGAGCAGGGTTTTCTTGGAAATAGCTATTATTTGATTCTCCACAGAGAGTGTTTCTAACCTGCTGAACACACACATCAGTTAAACTCTGGAAGGTGAATGCACACATTGCAAAGCAGTTTCACAAATAGCTTCCTTTTAGTTTTTATGCTAAGATATTCATCTTTTAAGCATTGTCTGGCATTAAGTATTAAAAGTCCTTTTCTAGTGTGTATATAAAATGTGTTTATAAACTACCGAATCCAAATATAGGTTCAACTCTCTGAGTTGAACAGACACACAGCAAAACAGTTTCAAAGATGTCTTTCTTCTGGGATTTAAAGCCAGTGTTTCTGGTTTTTCCCACAGGCCAGGAATTAATTTGAAATATCTAGTTTTTGATCCTGCACAGAGAGTGTTTCAAAGCTCCTGAACATACACATCAGTTAAATTCTGTAAGATGAATGCACACATTGTTAAGCAGTTTCAACTATAGCTTCCTTTTAGCTTTTATGGTGAGATATTTGTCTCATCGCCATAGTCCTGCATTCCCTCTGAAATGTCCCTTTCTATATTGTACACGGTGTGTGTTTTTAATCTGTTGAATCTAAACAAAGTTTCAACTCTCTGAGTTGAAGGGACACACAGCAAAGCAGTTTCAAAGATATCTTTCTTCTGGGTTCTACAGCCTGTCAATCTGGTTTTTCCCATAGGCTGGGGATACGCTGGAAATATCTGTTTTTATATTCTGCACAGAGTGTTTCTAACGTGCCGCATACACACATTCTGTAAGGTCAAGGCACACATTTCAAAGCAGTTTCACAAATAGCTTCCTTTCAGTTTTTATGGTGAGATGTTTGTCCTTTCCCCTAGGCCTGCATTCGCTCTGAAATGTCCCTTTCTATATTCTACATGAACTGCCTTTTTAAATGCTGAATAGAAACATAGGTTCAACTCTCTGAGTTGAACGGACACACAGCAAAGCAGTTTCAAAGATATTTTTCTTCTGCGTTTTACAGCCAGTTGTCTGGTTTTTACGATAGGCAGGGGTTTCGTTGGAAATATCTGTTTTAAGATTCTGCACAAAGAGTGTTTCTAAGCTGCTGCATACACACATGAGTTTAACTCTGTAAGGCAAATGCACACATTGCTAAGCAGTTTCACAAATAGCTTCCTTTCAATTTCTCTGGTGGGATATTTGTCTTTTCCCCATACTCCTGCATTCACTCTGAAAGGTTGCTTTCTAGATTCTACATGATGTGTGTTTTTAAACTGCTGAGTAGAAACACAGGTTCAACTCTGTGAGTTGAATGGACACACAGCAAAGCAGTTTCATTTTTTTAATTTTTTAAATTTTACTTTAGGTTCTGAGGTACATGTGCAAGTCATGCAGAATTGTTGAAGAGGTGCATAATGTATCTGACATTTCTCCCCATGTTATCCCCTCCCCCACACTACCCACCCCCTAGTTTTGCTCCTGTAGCCACCCCCCCCCACTGCCACATGTGTGTGATACTACTCTCCCTTAGTCCAGGTGTTCTCATTGTTCAACACTCACCTATGAGTTATATCATGCAGTGTTTGGTTTTCTGTTCTTGTGTCAGTTTGCAGAGTATGATGGTTTCTAGATTCTTCCAAGTCCCTACAAAGGACACGAACCTATCATTTTTTATGGCTGCATATATTCCATGGTGTATATGTGGCACATTTTCTTTGTCCAGTCTATCATTGATGGGCATTTTGGTTGGTTCCAGATCTTTGCTATTAAACACAGGGCTGCAATGAACATACGTGTGCATGTGTCTTTATAGTAGAACGATTTATAGTTCTTTGGCTATATATCCAGTAATGGCATTGCTGGGTCAAATGGAATTTCTATTTCTAGATCCTTGAGAAATCGCCACACCGTCTTTCACATTGGTTGAACTAATTTACACTCTCACCAACTGTGTAAAAGTGCTCCTGTTTCTCCACAACCTCTCCAGTATCTGTTGTCTCCAGATTTTGTAATGATTGCCATTCTAACTGATGTGAGATGGTATCTCAATATGGTTTTGATTTGCATTTCTCTAATGACCAGTGATGATGAGCATTCTTTCATATGTTTGCTGGCCTGATATATTTCTTCTTTTGAAAAGTGTCTTTTCATATCCTTCGCCCACTTTTGAATGGGCTTTTTTTTTTTTTTCTTGTATATCTGTTTTAGTTATTTGTAGATTCTCAATATTAGCCCTTTGTCAGATGGGTAGATTCCAAAAAAAATTTCCCATTCTGTTGGTTGCCAGTTTGCTCTAATGGTGTTTTCTTTTGCTGTACAGAAGCTCTGAATTTTAATTAGATGCCATTTGTCTATCTTGGCTTTTGTTGTCATTGCTTTTGGTGTTTTAGTCATGAAGTCTTTGCCTATGCCTATGCTCTGGATGGTTTTGCCTACGTTTTCTTCTAGTGTTTTCAGGGTGTTAGGTTTTGTGATTAAGTCTTTAATCCTTCTGGAGTTAATTTTAGTGTAAGGTGACAGGAAGGGGTCCAGTTTCTGCTTTCTGCACATGGCTAGCCAGGTTTCCCAACATCATTTATTGAACATGGAATCCTTTCCCCATTGCTTGTTTTTGTCAGGTTTGTCAAAGATCAGATGGTTGTGGATGTGTGGTGTTGCTTCTGAGGCCTCTGTTCTGTTCCATTGGTCTATGTCTCTGTTTTGGTACCAGTACCATTCTGTTTTGATTACTGTAGCTTTGTAGTATAGCTTGAAGTCCGACAGTGTGATGCCTCCAGCTTTGTTCTTTTTGCTTAGGATTGTCTTGGCTATGAGGGCTCCCTTGTGATTCCATATGAAGTTTAAAGTGTTTTTTTCCAGTTCTGTGAAGAAGGTCATTGGTAGCTTGATAGGGATAGCGTCAAATCTATAAATTACTTTGGGCAGTATGGCCATTTTCACGATATTGATTCTTCCTAACCATGAGCATGGAATGTGTTTCCATCTGTTTGTGTCCTCTCCTATTTCGTTGAGCAGTGGTTTGTAGTTCTCCTTGAAGATGTCCTTTACATCCTTTGTTAGTTGTGTTCCTAGGTATTTTATTCTCTTTGTAGCAATTGTGAATGGGAGTATGTTCTTGATTTTGCTTTCTCTTGTCTGTTATTGGTATATAGGAATGCTTGTGATTTCTGCACATTGATTTTCTATCCTGAGACTTTGCTGAAGTTGCTTATCAGTTTGACAAGATTTTGGCCTCAGACGATGGGGTCTTCTTAATATACAATCATGTTGTCTGCAAATAGAGGCAGTTTAACTTCCTCGTTTCCTAATTGAATACCCTTTATTTCTTTTTCTTGCCTGATTGCTCTGGCTAGAACTTTCAATACTATATTGAATATGAGGGGTGAGGGAGGGCATCCTTGTCTAATGCCTGATTTCAAAGGAATTTCTTCCAGCTTTTGCACGTTCAGTATGATATTGGCTGTAGGTTTGTCATAAATAGCTTTTATCATTTTATGATACGTTCTGTCGATACCTAGTTTATTGAGAATTTTTAACATGAAGGGCTGTGGAATTTTGTCTAAGGCCTTCTTGCATCTGTTGAGATAATCATGTGGTTTTTGTTTTTGGTTCCGTTTATGTGATGGATTACGTTTATGGACTTGTGTATGTTGAACCCACCTTGCATCCCCGGGATGATGCCTACTTGATCGTGATGAATAAGTTTTTTAATGTGCTGTTGCCTTCGGTTTGCCACTATTTTATTGAAGATTTTTGCGTTGATGTTCATCATGGATATTGGCCTGAAGTTTTCTTTATTAGTTTAGTCTCTGCCTGGTTTTGGTATCAGGTTGATTTTGGTTTCCTATAATGAGTTAGGGAGGATTCCCTCTTTTTGTATTGTTTGATATAGTTTCAGAAGGAATGGAACCAGCTCCTCTTTGTATGTCTTGTAGAATTCAGCTGTGAACCCGTCTGGACCTGGACTTTTTTTGGTTGGTAGGAGATTGATTGCTTCATGAAATTCAGTCCTTGTTATTAGTCTATTCAGGGTTTCAATTTCCTCCTGGTTTAGTCTTTGTAGAGTACACGTGTCCAGGAATTTATCCATTTCTTCCTGTTATATTGGTTTATGTGCATAGAGCTTTTTAAAGTAATCTCTGTTGGTAATTTGTGTTTCTGTGGGATCAGTGGTGATATCCCCTTTATAGTTTTTTATTGCATCTATTTGATTCTTGTCTCTTTTCTTTTTTTATTAGTCTGGCTAGCGATCTATTTTATTTATCTTTTCATATAACCAGCTCCTGGATTTATTGATTTGTTTTAAGTGTATTTTTTTTGTGTGTGTGTGTGTGTCTCTGTCTCCTTCAGTTCGGCTCTGATCTTAGTTATTTCTTGTCTTCTTCTAGCTTTTGAATTTTTTTATCTTCCTCCTCTATATCTTTCAATTATGATAATAGGGTGTCAATTTTAGATCTTTCCTTGTTTCCCATGTGGGCATTTATTGCTATAAATTTCCCTCTTGACACTGCTTTAAAGGTGTCCCACAGATTCTGGTAAGTTGTGTCATCATTCCGATTGGTTTCAAAAAACATCTTTATTTCTGCCTTCATTTCATTGTTTATCCAGTCAACACTCAGAAGCAAGTTGTTCAGTTTCCAAGTGGTTGTGCGGATTTGAGTGTGTTTCTTAATCCTGAGTCCTAATATGATTGTGCTGTGGTCTAATAGACTGATATGATTTCCGTTCTTTTGCATTTGCTGAGGAGTGATTTGCTTTCAATTATGTGGTCAATTTCAGAGTAAGTGCGATGTCGTGCTGAGAACAATGTATATTCTGTGGATTTGGGAAGGAGCTTTCTGTATATGTCTATTAGGTCAGCGTGGTCCAGGTCTGCATTCAAGTTCTGGATGTCCTTGTTAATTTTCTTTCTCATTGATCTGTCTAATATTGAAAGTGGTGTGTTGAAGTCTCCCACTGTTTTTGTGTGGGTGTGTAAATCTCGGTTTTGGTCGTTAAGAACTTGCTTTATGTATCTGAGTGCTCCTATGTTGTATGTGTATATATTTAGGATAGTTAGCTCTTCTGGTTGGATTGATTCTTTTAAAATTATGTAGTGTCCTTCTTTGTCTCTTCTGACCTTTGCTGGTTTGAAGTCCGTTTTATCAGAGACTAGGATTGCAACCCCTGCTTTTTTTGGTCTCTTTTGATTGATAAATCTTCTTCCATCCCTTTATTTTGAGTCTCTGTGTGTCTTTGTAGGTGAGATGGGTTTTCTGAATACAGTACACTGATGGGTCTTGACTTTCTATCCAGTTTACCAGTCTATATTAAGGTCGTTTACCTTCAATGTTAATATTGTTATGTATGAATTTGATCCTGCCATTTTTTTACTGGCTGGTTTTCTTGCCCGTTAGTTGACTCATTTTCTTCATGGCATTTTTGGTCTTTGCCATTTGGTGTGTTTTGCAGTGGCTGGTACTTGTTCTTTTCCATGCTTAGTGTTTCTTTCAGGAGCTCTTGTAGGGCAGGTCTGGTGGTGACGAAATCTCTCAGTAATTGCTTGTCTGTAAAAGATTTTATTTCTCCTTCACATATGAAGCTTAGTTTGGCTGGATATGAGACTCTGGGTTGAAAGTTCTTTTCTTTAAGGATGTTGAATATTGGCCCCCACTCTCTTCTGGCTTGTAGGGTTTCTGCTGAGAGATCCTCTGTGAGTCTGATGGGCTTCCCTCTGTGGGTGACCTGACCTTTCTCTCTGGCTGCCCTTAGCGTTTTTTCCTTCATTTCAACCCTGGTGAATCTGACAATTATGTGACTTGGGGTTGATCTTGTTGAGGAATATCTTTGTGGAGGTCTCTGTATTTCTTGGATTTGAATGTTGGAATACCTTGCTAGGCTTGGGAAGTTCTCCTGAATAGTATCCTGGACCATGTTTTCCAGCTTGGATTCATTTTTCCCGTCATATTCAGGTATACCAATCAAGCATAGATTAGGTCTTTTCACATAATCCCATATTTCTTGGAGGCTTTGTTCATTTCTTTTCACTTTTTATTTCTCTTGTTTTGCCTTCTCTTTTTATTTCATTGAGTTGACTTTCAATCTCTGATATCCCTTCTTCTGCTTGAACGATTCGGCTATTAAAACTTGTGTTTGCTCCATGTAGTTCTTGTTCTGTGTTTTTCAACTCCATCAAGTCGTTTATGTTCTTCTCTAAGTTGGTTATTCTACTTAGCATTTCGTCTAACCTTTTTCCAAAGTTTTTGGTTTTTTTTGCACTGAGTTAGAACATGTTCCTTTAGCTCAGAAGTGTTTGTTATTATCCACCTTCTGAAGCCTGTTTCTGTCAAATAGTCACACTCTTTCTTGGTCACATTGTGTTCCCATGTTGTTGAGGAGTTGTGATCCCTTGAAGGAGAAGAGAGGTTCTAGTCTTTGAAGGTTTCATCTATTTGCACTGTTTTTTCCCCCATCTTCATGGATTTACCTGGCTGTGATCTCAGGGAGCTGCTTGCTGAGGTCACTTGTCTGCCTGTCAAGGTGCTACTGGGTTGCTAAGGACTCCTTCAAGTTACTAGGTAAACTTCCTGTTTTTTTGTTTACACTGGGAAGTTAGACCCACCTCTTCTGCTGACTTGGAGGCACTGCTGCGTTGTCAAGAACACCATCCCATTGCCAAGTAGGCTTCCTCTGTTTTTTGTTAAAACATGAAACTTAGTCCCACCCCTTTAATGGTGGGTTGTGTCATTCTTCCACAGGGCTGGATCATTCAGCGTTCAGCTCAGACTCAGGCACTGGCTGCATAACCCACTACAGTTAGTGCTTCAGCCCTCTGGGTTTTGTGGGGGAGGGTAGGGACCCACCCAGCTGCTCCAACTGTCTTCCTGGTTTCAACTTTCTTTGTCTCTGGGCAGGGGGGAGGGGGAGATATCTCAGTCCACTGGCTCTTCTGGCTGCCTTATTGGCTTATGCATTTGACTAGATCTGTGTACCAATGTGGGACACCATGCTGGATTATCATTCAACTCTGCGCTTGTAATTCCTGATGCTTGACTGGAAAAGATCCCATTTTCTGTGTATTGCTCAGGCTTTGGGGGAAGCACTGTATCTGGACCAGAGAGCCAGAAGGTGAGCCTCTGACTCATTGTCAGATGCACATTCTGGGTGAAGCGACACCCCTTCACGCCTAGGTCTGCATTGCCTGGGCTTTGCTCACCATCCGACAATACCCATTGAAACGCACCTGGTACCACAGCTGGAGCTAGGAGATCTCTCAATCTCTCCATCTCTCTAGCTCGGTGTTGTGCACCAGAGCTGTGTCTATTCAGCCAT
>JAZHEH010000567.1:0-49455 GCA_036589455.1 Ateles fusciceps | reverse complement strand
TTATGACCTACTAGAATGTTCTATGGATGGAATATTACAGCAGCCACCTGGGTAGAGGGTCTCTCCTGCCTTAGTCACCAACACTTCTTTCCAGCATAACCTGAACAGCCCCATTTTGTTAACCTGGGTTTCCTTTTCTCTCTTTTTTTTTTTTTTTTTTTTGAGACAGAGTTGTGCTCTGTTGCCAAGGCTGGAGTGTAGTGGTGCTATTTCAGCTCACTGCAACATTTGCCTCATGGGTTCAAGCAATTTTCCTGCCTCAGCCTCCACCACACCCGACTAATTTTTGTATTTTTACTACAGACAGGGTTTCACCGTGTTGCCCAGGCTAGTCTCAAACTCCTGACCTCAAGTGATCCACCTGCCTCGGCCTCCCAAAGTGTCATGAGTATAGGCGTGAGCCACTGTGCCCAGCTGAGTCTCCCTAATTTAACTCAGGGCTGCTGCAGGCAGGGGTGTGGCCTGGCTGGGCAGTGCACAGCTACCAATGGTGCTCAGCCTCCAGAGCTTGGGTTGTCTCAGCCCCTTGCAGGCAGGGCTGGAGTTCCTTCTGGTACAAGTTAGGGGACCCAGCCCCCCATCCCTCTGCAACCCCAGGACCCCCACCAGATCCCCCTCCAGTTAAGCCTGGTACCTTCTAGCACCCCTGGGCCCCAGAAATCCCTGGTCCATAGCTCCCTTGACCTGAGGCCTGAAATTCACCCACTGCCCTCTGCGGCTTGGTCCAAGTCCAAGTCTGCCTTCCTCTCCAGCCAGATGCCTGCCTGCCACTCAGCATGTCAGAGCAGGCAGGGCCTCTAGATACTAGTGGGGAAACTGAAGCACTGAGGGCAGATGTGACATCCCCAGTTGGTAAAACATTAAAGACATTCTGGGCTTAACTCTTTCTCTTTTTTTTTTTTTTTTGAGATGGAGTTTTGCTCTTGTTGCCCAGGCTGGAGTGCAGTGGCGCGATCTCAGCTCACCGCAACCTCTGCCTCCCAGATTCAAGCAATTCTCCTGCCTCAGCCTCCCAAGTAGCTGGGATTACAGGCATGCAGCACCACACCTGGCTAATTTTGTATTTTTAGTAGAGACAGTTTCTCCATGTTGGTCAGGCTGGTCTTGAACTCCCAACCTCAGTTGATCTGCCTACCTTGGCCTCTCAAAGTGTTGGGATTACAGGCGTGAGCCACCACACTCAGCTTCTTTTTCTTTTTTAGAGACAAGATCTCACTCTGTCACCCATGCTGGAATCATGGCTTACTGCAGCCTCCAACTCCTAGGGTCAAGGGATCTCCTGTCTCAGCCTCCTGAGTAGCTGGGAGTACAGGCATTCGTCCCCACCATGTATGGGTAATTTTAAAAAATATCTTTGCAGGATGAGATCTTGTTATGTTGCCCAGGCTGGCCTCAAACTCCTGGGCTCAAGTGATTCTCCCATCTTGGCCTCCCAAAATGCTGGGATTACAGGTATGAGCCACCATGTCATCTCTTTTGACCCAGAACAAAACCAGCTCAGGAGTGGCTGTCCTCTCACCCCACAGCTGTGCAGGGTGGCACAGCTCCAGGGTGCAGTAGGGATCTCACAACTTAATGGACTGATCTATCTTCAAAAAAGCATAATCTCAACTAGGTGCGGTGGCTCATGCCTGTAATCCCAGCACTTTGGGAGGCTGGGGTGGGCCGATCACCTGAGGTCAGAAATTGGAGACCAGCCTTGCCAACAAGGTGAAACCCCCTCTCTACTAAAATACAAAAATCAGCCAGATGCTGTGGCACATGCCTGTAATCTCAGCTACTGGGGAGGCTGAGGCCGGAGAATCGCTTGAACCTGGGAGGCAGAGGTTACAGTGAGCCGAGATTGCACCACTGCACTCCAGCCTGGGAGACAAGAGTGAAACTCTGTCTCAAAAAAAAGGGGGTCAGCAATTGGGGGAAAACAGTCCTCTCAGCTCACCTAGCACTGCCCATCTTTTTCTTTATTCAGATCACCTGGCAAGGCAGGTGTACTTGTCCATCTTAGCAGTAAGGAAGTGAAGGCTCAGATTCCCACAGCTAGTCAGGGGGGTACAGGGACTTGAACAAGATGGCGCTTTCCCATGGCCCACATGCTGCCTGGGACCCTGAAGGCTGACTCCTGGGCACTGTCCCCAGCCACCTGCCTCTCTACAGACTATCTGTCACCCCTCCACATGCCCTGGGACACCTGCCTCCAGATGAAGGGGCCTGCTAACACCTCTGCCTCCCCCAGCAGACCTAAGCTTCCGCTCTGATTCACCTTGGAACTGCCGGTGCCCCCCAACCCCCCCCCCCCCCCCCCCCCCGGGCCCCCCCCCCCCCCCACCCCCACAACCCCCCCCCCCCCTCCACCCCCCCCCCCCCCCCCCCCCCCCCCCCCCCCCCCCCCCCGGGGCCCCGCCGGGGGCCCCGGCCGGCCCCCAACATCCTTTTTTTTTTTTTTGTGGGGGTCGACTCTTGCTCTGGCCTCCAGTGCGTGCAGGCTTTGGGGGACTGTGTGAGGGAGGGTTTGAGAAAAGCCCATTGTGGCACAGGAGGAGCACTCGATGACCTCTGGTGAACCCTTGGAGACTCCCGGGAGCCTGGACAGGTTCCCAGCCCCGTGTGACTAGTGGCATGAGTAAGTGTGGAGCTGGTTCTCCAGGCAGATACCTGGCTTGGGTGCCAATGCCTGGAAAGGGGCTGGCAGTTCCATCCCTGAGGGCTGGGGCCAGGGCCACCTGCTAGCCCCGGGACACAGAGTATTCACACATCACTCTCACTGAGTGTCAGTTTCTAAATACATACTCACACTGAGCCTCAGTTTACCCCTCTGTAAGGTGGCCTCTAGCAAGCACCTACCTACTAGGTATGAGGACTAAATGGGATGCCTCCTTTGTCTGCACTCTACTGTAACCCTAGTTCCTAGAACACCACCTGGCCCCAGCAGGACCTCCCAAAATACATGTGAAAGTCACTGCGGAAAGCACCCAGTGCAGGGCCAGAAACCCAACGCCCTCAGCCGGGTGTCCACCGGAGCCACACTCACTACATTTTCCTGCTGCAACTTCCACTCACTCCACCTTTCCAACATTACCTGACCATTCTGTCCCTCTCAGAGCTCCAGAAACACACCTCTGGCATCCAGGGACCCCCCAAATCCCTGTCATTCACCCCCCAAAACAAAATCCACCCTCCTCTCTGCCTCTCAAAGTCCCATCTTACCCTGAGACCCAAACAGGGCCTTCCTTCCAGGAAACCCTCTCCAACCCCCCTCACCCTCCTGATCCCTCTTTTTGGGGTCCCCCATGGCCTGCTGGCAGCCACCACATCACTGTACCCTAAGTTCTTTATTTTTCTTGGGGGATGGAGTCTTGCTCTGTCCCCCAGACTGGAGTGCAGTGGCGCGATATCACCTCGATGTAACCTGCCTCCTGGTTCAAGCAATTCTCCTGTCTCAGCCTCTCAAGTAGCCAGGACTACAGGTGTCCACCACCATGCCCAGCTGATTTTTGTATTTTTAGTAGAAACGGGGTTTCACCATGTTGGTCAGGCTGGTCTCAAACTCCTGACCTCAAGTGATCCTCCTGCCTTGGCCTCCCAAAGTGTTGGGATTACAGGTGGGAGCCACCCCGCCCGGCCCACCCTGGAGGCTCTGGCCAGCCCTTAGTGCTCACCACTTGGCCTGTCACCCCACAGGGGACAGCCCCTGCAAATCTGGGTTTGGGAGGCCAGGACACAGCCTATGGTGGAGATGGGAGGTAGGATGGGTGCCTTAAAAAGGGTCAGGAGGCTGGGTGTGGTGGCTCATGCCTGTAATCCCAGCACTTTGGGAGGCCGAGGCAGGAGAACAGCTTGAACCCGGGAGGCGGAGGTTTCAGTGAGCGGAGATCTTGCCACTCTACTCCAGCCTGAGCAACAAACAGTGTGAGACTTGGTCTCAAAAATCTAAAAATACACTTTATATATATATATAGATATACATACACATACACATAATGTACATACATGTATGTAATATATATGTATACGTATTACATACAATACATATATATGTGTATACACATAATGTATATACATTATACATATAAAAAAATAAAAAGAGATCAGCTAGGATTACAGGCACCTGCCACCACGCCCATCTATTTTTTGTATTTTTAGTAGAGACAGGGTTTCACCTTTCAGCCAGGATTGTCTCTATCCCTGGCCTCGTGATCCGCCTGCCTTGGCCTCCTCGAAGTGCTGGGATAGATAGGGGCTTGCGAATCCTTAGCCTTTCCCTAGGTCCCACCCTCCACACTGGACAAGGCAGGACCCTGGCCCTGCATTGGACCAGCCCTGCCTTTGCCCTGTGCTATCCTAGCCTGGCTCTGCCCTGTCCCAGCGCTTACCTGGCCCTGCCATGACCTGGTCCTTCCATTGCCCTTCCCGACCCTGCCTTAGTTGTGCCCTGGCCCTGAATATCCCTGGTCCTTCCTTGGCCTTGTCTTTGATCTAGCCCTGACTCAGCTCTGGACCTTCCCTGACCCTGCCTCAGCCCTAGCACTCAGGGTTCAGTGTCACTCAACCCCAGAACTACCTGGCCCTGCGTTGGCACTTGCTCTGCCCTCTCTATGGCCTGGCTCTGGTCCTGCCCTGCCCTTGCTCTTCTCTGGTCCTGGTCCTGCGATATTCCTGGGCCTGGCCCTACCCTTGTCCAGGCCCTGATCCTCTATTATCCCTGCCCTTCCATAATCTGGTCTTGCCCTCACCCTGCATTTGCCTTGCACTGGTCCTCTTCTACCCTGGCTCTGCCTTGTCCCTGGCCCTGCCTTCTCCTCAAACTTGCCCCTTGCCTTTCCCTGGGCTTACCCCAGGACTACTCTGTCCATGACCTGGTCCTGGTCCTGCCTCCTCTGCCCTTCCCTGCCATTCCCTCCCAGTGCTTGCCCTAACCCTGTTCCTAGTCCTACTCCTGCTATGACCCTCCCCTGCTTTTAGCCATGCCCTGTGCTACCTTAGTTCTGCTCTGCCCTGGCCCTACACTGGCCTGTATCCTGCTCTGGCCCTAACTTTGCCTTGTCCTGGTCCTGCCCTGGCCCTGCCCTTACCCTGGAACCTCCCTGGCCCTGCCCTTTGTCTGGCTCTATCTCTGACCCAGCCTTGGCCTGGCCCTACAGTGGCCCTGGCAATGCCCTGGCCCCCACCAGCTGTGCCTTGGCACTGGACCCACCACTATACTTGCTTGGCCCTGGCCCCTCTTGGCCCAGCATTGTCCCTGGGCCTGCCCTGGCTATGACATGGTGCTGACCATGCTCTGTCCAATCCATGGACTTGACCTTAACCAAACCCTGCCCTGGCTCTGCCCTTGCACTGGACCCTCCCTGGCCCTCAACTTGGACTGGCCCTGTCCTTGACCCAAACATGCCTTGTCACACAATCCACCTTATGCCTGTCTTGGCCCTGGTCTATCTTGGTCCTGCCATGTCCCCTGGACCTGCTGTGGCTATGGCATGTCACTGACCCTGACCTGGCCAAGCCATGGACCTGATGCTTCTCTGGCCCCACCATTTCCTGGCTCTGCCCTGGTGATGCCCTGACTTTGCCCTTCACTGGCCCTGCCTTGATCCTATGCTATCCTAGTCCTGCCTTGGCCTTGACCTTGCCCTGGCCCTACTCTGGCCTACTGTGGCCCTCCCTGCCTTGTCCTTCCCTTGCCCTGGCCCTGCCCTCCTGGTTCTGACCAGGCCCTGCCCTTGCCTTGGCTCCTCCAAGGCCCTGCCTTTGCCTTGGACCTTCTGTGACCTTTCCCTTGTCCTGGCCCATTTCTGGCCCTGCCTTGTGGTGGGCCCTACCTGGTCCATGTTCTGGGCCTGGTCTTCCCCTGTCCCTGCTCTGCCATCCTCTGGCCCTGTCCTTGCTCTACACTGGCCCTATCCTGCCTTGGCTCTGTACTACCCTAGTCCTGCCCTACTCTACACTGGTACTGACCTTGCCCCATCCCAAGCACTGGCCCTAAATGTCCCTGTCCTGGGACATGGTTCTACCCTGCTTCTGGCTCTGTCCTGGTTCTCACCTTGGTCCTGTCATGTCACTGGCTGTGACCCTGCACCTGGTTTTTTTCCTGGCCATGACCCAGCCCCAGTCCTGCCCTAATTCTGGCCCTGCCCCAGTTCTGGTCCTGCCCTGGCCCAGTCCTGACTGGGCACTGCCACTTTCCTTGCCCTGCCCCTGCCAATATGAGGGTCTTGACCTAGCCCTGGTTCTGTCCTTTCCCTTACTTGGCCATGGTCCTCACCCTACCACTTATCCAGCCATAGCCCTGACCTGGACTTGGCCCTGGTCCTGCCCTGCTTCTGGCCTTGCCCTGATTCTGGCCCTGGCACTGCTTTTGCCCCTGCCCAGCCTGGCCTACCTGCCCTGACCTTTCCTTGGCCCTCTGCTGCAATGGCCCTGACATTTCCTGGCCCTGATTCTTCATTGGACCAGCTCTGAGAGTGGCTTTGGCATTTGGCCTGGCCCTGCTCCTGCCCTGGACCCTGATCCTGAAGTGTCCTGCCCTGCTCTGGTCCCATCCTGTCCCTGTCTTGGCCATGTGCTACCCTGTCCTGGCCCTGGACCTGAACTGACCCTGACCCTGACCCTTGTCCTGAGTCTGGTCCTGCCATGGCCCCTGGGCTGCCAATGGTTATGGTCCTGGTCCTCTTCTGGCCCTGACCTGGACTTGGACATGTCCAGGTCCTGGTTTGTCCTGGTCCTGCCTCTTTCTGTCCTTGCCCTGGCCCCACCAAGGCCCTGCCTGTTCTGCCCTTTCCTGGCACTGCCATGGCCCAGTCATGCCATTACCCTGTCTTACCCTACACTGGTTGTGCCCTGGTTCTGGCCTGCCCTAGCCCCTTCCTGGATTTGCCCTGACACTGACTTGGCTTTTGTCTTGCCCTCTCTATGGCCAGGCTCTGGCCCTGCCCTGCCCTGACAATGGCCCTGCACTGTCCTTATCCAGGCCTAGCCTGCCCTGGCCTGGACCCTGGCCCTGAACTGGCCCTTCCCTTACTCTTCCTTGCCCTTCCATACCCTGGTCTTGCCCTCAATCTGCACTGACCCTTCATTGGCCCTCTCTGCATTGGCATGACCTTGGCCCTGGCCCTGCCTTCTCCCTGGCCTTCCCCTGGCCCTGACCTGTCATCCTCTATCCTGGGCTTGTACTGGCCCCACCATACCCTGGCCCAGTGCTTGCCCTGGCCCTGTTCCTAGTCCTGCCCCCTGCTGTGGCCCTGCCCTGATTTTGGCCATGCCCTGCACTACTTTAGTCCTGCTCTGCCCTAGCCCCTAACCTCCCTGGCCCTGCCTTTGCTTTCTCCTGGTCCTGGTTCTGCCCTACCTCTGCCCTTGCTCTGGCCCTGTCCCTGACCCAACCTTGGCCTGGCCCTAAACTGGCCCTGGCAACATCCTGGCCCCACAATAGCCATGCCTTGGCAATGGACCCACCCTATGTCTGCTTTGACTCTGGCCCCTCCTTGGTCTCTTTTACCTGCCCTGCCCATAGCATGGTGCTGACACTGCCCATGCCATTGACCTGACCCTGCCCTGGCCATGCCATTCTCTGGTTCCGCCCTGGTGCTAGCCCTGCCTCGTCCCTGTGCTATCCTAGTTCTGCCTTGGCCCTGACCTTGCTCTGGCCCTACTCTGGCTTGCTATGGCCCTCCCTACCCTGGTCTTGTTCTGCCCTGGCTCTGCCTTTGGCCTCACCTGGCTCAGGTTCTGAACTGGCCCTGTTCTTGCCTTGGCCCCTCCATGGCCCTGCTTTTTCTCTGGCCCTTCTCTGGCCTTGCCCTTACCCTTGCCCCTTTCTAGCCCTGCCTTGTTGGGGGGGAGGCCCTGCTCTGTCCATGTCTGGGTTCTGGCCTTCCCTGTCCCTGCCCCTGCCCGCCATTCTCTGGTCCTGTCCTTACTCTAAAATGGCCCTACCCTGCCTTGGCTCTTCACTACTGTAGCCTGGCCCTGACCTAATCCTGTGCTGGCTTTGTCCTTGCCCTGTCCCAAGCCCTGACCCTGGTTCTGCCCTGCTTCTGGCCCTGGCCTGCCCCCTGGCTGTGACCCTGCCCCTGGTTTTTCCCTGACCGTGACCCTGCACTGGTCCTGCCCTGGCTCTGGCACTGCCCTGATTATGGTCCTGCCCTGGCCCAGCCCTGACTGGGCACTGCACTACCTTGGTCCTGCTCTGCCCAACCCTGTCCATGTTAGGGCACTACCCTGGCCCTGACTTAGCCCTGTCCCTGGTCCTGCCATGGCTCTCACCCTGCCACTGGTCCTGCCATAGCCCTGACCCTCACTTGGTTCTGTCCTGCCCTGACCCCTATCTGCCCTGGCCTTTCCTTGGCCCTGTACTACACTGGCCCCAGCATGCACTACCCCTTCCCTGGACCTGCGCTGGCCCTGTTTTCACTCTGACCCTGCTTTTTGTCCTGACCTTGGTCCTGACATGACCCCAGGCCTGCCAATGGTCATGGTCCTGGTCCTGTTCTGGCCATGACCTGCACTTGGACATGTCATGGGCCTGATCTGTCACATCCTTGACATGGCCCATCCCTGCCCTGTCCCCCACCATGGCCTTGCCTGTTCTGCTCTCTCCCAGGACTGACCTGGCCCTGCCTTGGCCCAGTCACATAATTGCCCTCGCCTACCCTGCCCTGGTTGTGCCCTGACCCTGGTCCCTCCCTGGACCTGTCCTCACCCTACCTTGGCTTTTTCTCTACCCTCTCTATGGCCTGGCTCTGGACCTGCCCTACCATGGCCCTGCCCTGTCCCTGCCATATCCCTGACCCTATACCCTGTTCTTATCCAGGCCCTGACCCTGACCCTTCCCCTGGTCTCCTGGCCCTGCCAAGGACCTGTCCTGACTCTGCCATGTCCCTGTCCCTGCTCTGTCCTGGTATAGCCCTTGCCTTGAACCACCCTGCCCTGCCATGTCCTGGTTGTGTCCTCAACCCTGCTCTGGCCCTGCTCTTGGCCTTTAACCTAGCCTTGACTAGGCCCTGATCTGGACCTGGCCCTAGCCCAATGGCCCTGGTCCTACACTTTGTCTTGCCATAGCCCTGGACCTGCCCTGGCCCTGACCTGGACTTGGAGGTATCCTGGCCCTGAACTGACCTGGCCCAGCCTTGGCTTGTCCCTGTCCTGGCCCTACCATCATCCTGCCCTGTTCTGCTCTGTCTTGGCACTGAAATAGCCCTGCAACAGCCCAGTCCTGCCAATTCCCTGCCCTACACTGCCTTGGCTGTGCTCTGATCCTGGTCCCACCCTCCATATGCCCTGACCCTGCCTCAGCCCTGGTACTAGCTGGCACTAGCCTGGCCCTACCTTGACACTGACCCTGCCCTCTCTATGGACCAGCTCTGTCCCTGCCTGGCCATGACCCTGCCCTGTCACAGCCCTGGCCCCATCTCCACCCTGGCCCTGGCCCTGACCCTTACCCTGGCTCAGAAGCCCTTCCCTGGTCCTTGCCCCTCTGTTATGGCCCTGTCCCTGGCCCTAACCTAGACCCTGGCCCTGGTCCTTCCCCTGTTTGAGGTCTTACCCTTTCTCCCCTGGTCCTACCCTGTCCTGACCCTGAAATGCCTGGCATTACCCTGGCCTTGCACTGCTCTGGCCCTGACCCTGGCTCTGTCACTGTCCTAGCCCCAGCCCTGTTGCTGGTGCTGCTATGGCCCTGACCCTATCCTCTAGACCCTGGCGGTGCCATGAACCTGCACTGTCCTTGCCCTTGTCCTGGCCTTCCCTGGCCATTTCCTGTCCTGTCCCTGGTCTTGCCACCACCCTGGCCCTGCCCTGCCTACCCTGTCCCTGCCTTGGCCCTACTCTAGGTTTGACCCTGCCCTGCCTGTCACCCTATACTTGGTTGGGCCCTGTCTTGGACCTGGCCATAGCACAGACCCAGCACTTTGGGAGGTCAAGGCAGGTGGATCACCTGAGGTCAGGAGTTCAAGACCAGCCTGACCAACATGGTGAAACTCTATCTTTACTGAAAATATAAAACTTAGCTGGGCATGGTGGCAGGCACCTGTAATCCCAGCTACTCAGGAGGCTGGCACAGGAGAATTGCTTGAAGCTGGGAGGCGGAGGTTGCACTGAGCCGAGATTGTGCCACTGCACTCCAGCCTTGGCAACAAGAGCAAGACTCCATCCCAAAAAAAAAAGTTTAATGTGCAAAATAGTTCCAAGTTTCTAAAGTTGAGTGTTCTGAGCAGTAAACTTTGATTCCTAAAAAATTTACTTACCAGAACATTCTTCAGTGATGCCCAAGAAGTGAAGTGTGTCTGCTCTGTAGAGATGAGTCAGGAGTAGTGAAGAAGCAGGGGGCCTGTCAACTCTGCCCACCAGAAATGACACTCAGCAGGGGTTAGCAACAGTAGTCTCCCCCCTGAACCCACAAGGTAAAGTCTAGGAGGAAACCAGAGGGGGAGTTAGCTAAGTTACAAAGGAATTGCTGAGGCTGGGAGGCTCCACAGGAAGGAAAATCCCAGAAAGATAGAAGCTTCTGGCCACAGTGTTCTCATGAGAATTATAATAATTAAAAAGAAGCTTTGGCAGCCATCCCAGAGCAAGCTCATGAGGAGAGATGGGGTCACAGAGCTGCCTGGCAGTTTTGGAGTTAAGCACGGCCCCAGAGAAGCTGAAGTCCAGGGGCCCACCTGCATCTGCATGGCAGTAATCAAGTCCATCACTTATTCTCCTCTCCCTCCAAACTGTCACTGCAAGATCCCAGTCTGCCACTTACTAGCTGTGTGACCTTAGGCAAGTTACTCAACATTTCTGAGCCTCAGTAAATTGTAGCTAATACTATTGTTTATTGTTATTAAAAGTGGTTGAATCTTTATAGGGTCATGCACAGCCATAAGCAGGCAGCACTGGGAGAGGCAAACATTTCTTATAACACATTAGATGGTAAATATTTTAGACACTGTAAGCCAAGAAACATTACATATATATGTATATATTTCATACATACATAGCTATGGGCACTCAGACAGTTGCTCTCTCAACAATGGCAATGATTTTCTTGCCAAGAATGGATTGATCAGTGGTTCTTATGCCACATTTTCATGTGAGGTGTTGAAGGCTGCTGTCTTCTCTGTCCTGTTACTACACAACATTGAGTGGGCCCACTCTGGCTCCACTCCTGGAACCTCACCACCAGGACCAGGAAGTGAGAGGTCAGGGTCCTCTCTTGCTCTGAAATTCTAGCTGCAGCCCCAGCTCTGGGCTCACCCCAGGGCCCTGTGTTGGTGTATTCCCAGGCCAGGGCAGGCTACACTCTGCCCCCCACATAACACCTGGGGATGCTGAGATGAACCAGATGTGTCAGTGGCCAGAGAGAAGGGCAGCAGCTAGTGTGGCCACTTGCTGGGGCCTCCCCTGCTTCCCTGGCCTGGTGTGGAGAGAATGATAGAAAAATAAGAAACATAAACAGACTAATTATGGGTAATGCAATTAAAGTAGTAATAAAAAGTCTCCCATCAAAGAAAAACACAAGAATCATGGTTTTACTGCTGAATTCAATGAAACATTTTTAAAAGAGCTAATACCAAATTTACTCAAAATATTCCCCCAAAAGTGAGAGGAAGGAACACTTCCAAACTTGTTCTATGAGGCCAGCCCTGGTACAAAAACCAGGCCAAAACACAACAACAAAAAAAAGAAAACCACAGAAACATATCCCTGATGAACACAGATGCAAAAAATCCTCAACCAACTACTTGAAAACTGCATTTGACAAGACAAGAAGAAGATCATCTGCCATGAGTAAGTGAGATTCATCTGAGAAATATGAGGATGATTCAGTAAACCCAAATAAATAAATGTGCTGCATCACATTCAGCAAATCAAGAAAAAAAATATATAATCATTTCAGTAATGCTGAAAAAAATAAAATTCAACATTCCTTCATAATAAAAATTCAAGAAAGCTATTTCATTACTGCTACCACCAAAAAAAGATACCTAGAGATAACCAAAAAGTTGGAAGATCCCACAATGAAAACTATAAAACAGAGATGAAAGATATTAAAACAGACACATGTAAATGGAAAGGTATCCCATGTCCAAGCACTAGAAGAATATGTTAAAATATCTATATCACCCAATGTGATCTACAGAATCAATGCAATCCATGTGAAATTACAAGACATTCTTCATAGAAATAGAAAAAAATCCTAAAACTCACATAGAAATGCAAAATACCTCAGATAGACAAAAGAATCATGAACAAAAAGAAAAAAGCTGGAAGCATCACAATACCTGATTTCAAAATGTATTATAAATCTATAGTAACAAAAACTGCATGGTACTGGCCATAAAAGGGGCAAGGGAGAGACAGAGAGAGACACACAGACATAGAGGAATGACAGACAGACAGACACAAATGAAACAGAATAGAGAACTCAGAAATAAATTCATGCATTTACAGTCAACTCATTTTTAACAAAGGCACCAAGAACACACCTTTGGGAAGGACAGTCTCTTCAATAAACAGTGCTAGGAAAACACAACACACACATGTACAAGAATAAATCTAGGCCGTTATCTTACCAAATACAAAAATCTACTCAAAATAAAGATTTAAATATAGGACCTGAGACTACAAAACTACTAGAGAAGAGAACAGCATAAATGCTTCATGAAATTGGTTAGGACAAGGGATTTTCAAACAGACATCAAAAGCACAAGCAACAAAAGCAAAAAGAGTCAAATGCAATTACATTAAACTTAGAAGCTTCTGCAAAGTAGAGGAAGCAATCAGAATGAAGAAACAATCCAGAATATGGAAGAATTTGCAAACTATGCATCAGGCAAGGGGTTAACACACAAAACATACAAAGAACTCAAACTCCTCCAAAGCAAAAAATACAAATGATCTAATTTAAAAATCAGAAAAAGATCTACCCAAACCCTTTGTCCCCCAGCATTACTTCCCCATCTTCTTTTCCGACAGCCTTTGGCCCCGTCCCTCTCGCCACCCTTTTTCTTCCTCCATCTACCCCAAAACTTTTTCCACATTTTTCCCCACTGTCACTTGGCAGACTTCTCTACTCTCTTGTTCACTACCTTTTTCCCCCACCCATCTACCCAAAAACTTTTCTCCACCGTTTTTACCCACTGTGCTTTCTTCCTTTCTTTCCTACCCTCTTTCCCGCCTCACTCTCATCCCCCTTTTGCTCCTCTATCTACACAAAAACCTTTTCCCCATCTTTTCCCAAAGCCTTCTCCCCCACTCCTGCTGCTCAGCACCCTCTTTTCCCCCTTGTAGATGAACAAAACTGTTTTCCCCATCGTCTTTTCCCCGTCCTTCTTGTCACTCTCTTTCCCTTCTCCATCTACCCCAAAACATGTCCTCACCGTCTTTTTCACAAAACACTCCCCGCTTCCCGCTCACCATCTTCTTTCCCTTATCCTGCTTGCCACCTCTTTTGCCCTCTACCTACCCTAACTATTTTCCCCATCATCTTTTTCCCATCCCTCTTTCCGCACTCCCTCTGGCCACTCCCTGTTTTCTCTTCCCACTTGCCACCCTCTTCCCCCTCCATCTACACACTTTATCCACTCTTTTCTTTCTGCACCGTCTTTCTTTCCTGCCCATCGTCTATTCGCAAAACCTTTTTTCCTTCCCACTCGCCACCCTCTTTTCCCTCTTCATCTACCTAAAAACTTTTCTCCCCTTCTTTTCGCAAAACCTTCTCTCCCTCCTGCTTGCCCACTCTCTCTTCCCCCCTCCCTCTTTGCATTGCCTTTTCTTCTCCCACTTGTCCCCCCTGTTCCCTTCTGCTTCTGCCCAAAATCTTTTTACCCACCGTCTTCTTTCCCTTTCTTTTCTCCCGTGATTTTTCAGACCTTCTCTCCCTCCTGCTCGCCCCCCTGTTCCCCCCCCCTCACCATCCTCTCTTTTCCCCTTCCATCTACCCAAAAACGTTTCCCCCACCATCTTTTTCCAAAAGCTTCTCTCTCCCCTTCTGCTCACCACCTTTTTTTACTCCCTCCATCTACCCCAAAATAGTTTTCCCACCATCTTTTCCTCACCGTCTTTTTGCAATGCCTTATCCTGTTCACCATCCTCTTTTTCCCTTTGGCAATAACCACCCTCTTTAGCCCTCCCATCTATCCCAAAACTAGTTTCCCCCTCCTACCGCTCCAGCTGCACGACTCCGTGACTGCCGCTAACCGTAGCAAGGCGAGCTGCAGCGAGGCGAACCACAGTACCGCAGACTCCAGCCTCAAGCACGAAACAGCGGGCTCTCCCGTCTTCTGCTCCTCTAAGCCCGGCACCCAACAGCACAGCCAGCAAACACAGGAGAGTCTGGAATGGAGTGACTGCCCATCAGCACAATTTATATACTGAGGTTATGCACAGAGGTTCCTGGACTACATGGTCTCATTGGATGATAACAAGTCTGAGGACAACCAATGAGAGCATGTAAATAAAACCCAATCAGAGTAGGCCTAGAGGTTTTCTCTCATCCAATCAGAACATGTAGTCCAGGAACCATGCGCAAAACCTCAGTATATAAAGCATGCTGAGGAAGCCTCACGCCATTCCAGGCTCCTGTGTATCTTCCTGTGGAGCCACTGTGTTCCTGGCTTAGAGGACCAGGAGAAGGGGCACCGAAGCCACCTGCTGCACCCTGGAGGCTGCAGCCTGCACTACTGTGGCTGGCCTCGCTGCGGTGGGTGTTGGCAACGGAGACTGCAGCGGCTGAAGCGGTAGGAGGGCGGCCGGAGCGGTAGGAGGGTGGGCTCGAGTGGTAGCCCGAAGGTGCAGGGCTTTTGGAACAGGATTTCTGGGGGCAGCCCCTCGATGATTATGGAGCAGGGGTTACTCTTATCCACTTGTAGGGCACTTGGACCAGGTACTTGATGCCCAAGGCTTCCCCCTGTGGGTGAGAGGCAGGGTCCTGTTGGTCAGCAGTGAGAGGCAGCGTGGGGTGTGTGTACATGGGATTGCATGGGTGTGATGGAAAGACCATGCAGAAGAGTGAACGGCATGAGAAAGTGTTGTAGCACCGTGGAAACGTATAGGCATTACAATCTGAGCTATTTGATCAGAAAATAAAAATAGGCCAGCATGGTGCTTCATGTCTGTAATCCCAGCATTTTGGGAGGCCAAGGCAAGAGGATCACTTGAGTCTAAGAGTTTGAGTTCAGCCTGGGGGATATAGCAAGACCCTGTCTCTCCTAAAAATTTCTTTAAAAAAGCTGGGCATGGTGGTGCATGCCTGTAGTTCCAGCCACTTGGGAGGCTGAGGATTGCTTGAGCCCAGGAGTTTGAGTCTGTAGTGAACCATGATCACGCCACTGCACTCCAGCATGGGTGACAGAGTGAGACTGTCTGAAAAGAAAAAAGAAAAGAAAGAAAAAGCCACACCAACATGCTCCCATGTCCTATGCTCCTCTTTCTTTTTTTTTTTTTTTTTTTTTGAGACAGTTTCACTCTTGCCCAGGCTAAAGTGCAGTAGTGCGATCTTGACTCACTGCAACCTCTGCCTCCCGGGTTCAAGCGATTTTCCTGCCTCAGCCTCCTGAGTAGCTGGGATTACAGGTCACCACCACAACACCCAGCTAATTTTTTGTATTTTTAGTAGGGAGGGAGTTTCACTAGGTTGGCCAGGCTGGTATTGAACTCCTGACCTCATGATCCGCCCACCTCGGCCTCCAAAAGTGCTGGGATTACAGGTGTGAGCCACCAAGCCCAGGCTTTTGTTTTTTTTTTTTTTTTGGAGAGAGAGTTTCACTTCTGTTGCTCAGGCTGGAGTGCAATGGTGTGATCTCAGCTCACTGCAACCTCCACTTCCCAGGCTCAAGCAATTCTCCTGCCTCACCCTCCTGAGTAGCTGGGACCACAGGAGTGCACCACCACACCTGGCTAATTTTTTTGTATTTTTTGTAGAGACAGGGTTTTGCCATGTTGCCCAGGTGCAAGGCTCATGAGTACAGTTCCTGTTTTATTCACTGCAGTATCCCCAGTGCCTGAGATGTGCCTGGCATTTATTAAATGCTCAAGCAATATGTGTAAAGGGGTGAATAGTTTCTCTCGCCTGGAAGTGGGAAGCCTCCCACTTCTCTGTCCACAGTGTCCGCGTGTCCCTCCCCCAGGGGGTGTTCCACTGCTCACTGTATTTCCTATTGAAAAGGTCCTGGACCTGCTCCCTCAGCGTGTGGGCCGTGTGGATCTGGGAGAGCCTCATGTCGTAATTTTCTGCAAAGCGCAAAATTACTATGGGTTTGGGCTGTTCAGGGGAATTTTAAGGAATATGATTTTCTAATTATGGGAAACACCTTCTCTGGCAATTAACGGATCTTTAGAGTGGGCCCCTCAGGTCCTTCAGCACCAAGGTCTTGATGGAGACATGTTTTTTCCAGAAGGACATACACTGTTGCCACAACAGTGATGAGCTGGAAATTAATTGCTGACATTTGAAAACCAGCAACCCAATAAATAAGTCCCAGAGGTGAGGGACACTGTGGAGAGTGGATTCCTGTGCCCCAGGCTGGTGGGTAGGGAATGGGGGCTTCATGAAGTCCCTGGAGGGCTGGAGAAAGGGAGGGAACACAAGCCCAGCTAACCCAGCAGGTGGTGGGGGACGGGCAGTCCCCACAGACACAGGGGATGGGACTGGCAGCTCCCAATGGGCACTCACTCACCCAGAGGGTGTTCATTAAAGACCACCAAGTGTGGCCAGGAACAGTGGCCTATGCCTGTAATCCCAGCACTTCGGGAGGCCACGGCAGGAGGATCACCTGAGGTCAGGAGTTGGAGACCAGCCTGGCCAACATGGTGAAACTAAAAATACAAAATTTAGCTGGGCATGGTGGCGTGAACCTGTAATCCCAGCTACTAGGGAGGCTGAGGCAAAAGAATTGCTTGAACCTAGGAGGCGGAGGGTGTAGTGAGCCAGGATCATACCACCACATGCCAGCCTGGGCAACAGAGTGAGACTCTATCTCAGGAAAAACAAAAACAAAAGCTGGGCACAGTGGCTCACACCTGTCATCTCAGCACTTTGCGAGGTGGATCATCTGAGGTCAGGAGTTCAAGACCAACCTGTCCAGCTTGGTGAAACCCTGGCTTTACTAAAATAATAAAAAAATTATCCGGGCTTTGTGGCTCACACCTGTAATTTCAGCACTTTGAGAGGCTGAGGCGGTGGGATCATGAGGTCAGGAGTTCGAGACCAGTCTGACAAACATGGTGAAACCCTGTCTCTACTAAGAATACAAAAATTAGCTGGGTGTGGTGGTGGGTACCTGTAATCCCAGCTACTTGAGAGGCTGAGGCAGGAGAATCACTTGAACCCAGGAAGTAGAGGTTGCAGTGAGCTGAGATTGCACCATTGCACTCCAGCCTGGGCAATAAGAGCAAAATTCCATTTCAAAAAAAAAATTAAAAAGAAATTATTGCTATTGGCTAAAAAAAAAAAAATTAAGAAATAGTGGGCCTTAAAATGTTTCATTCAGACTGTATGTGAACTTAATGTCTTGATAAATAGAATTGTTTTTAAAATGTTAACATTAACACTTTTATGCATTAAATGAAGTATGATCCTGTCTCTACTAAAAATTCAAAAAATTAGCCAGGTATGGTGATGCATGCCTGTAATCCCCACCTACTCAGAGGCCGAGGCAGGAGGATCACTTGAACCTGAGAGGCGGAGGTTGCAGTGAGCTGAGATCATGCCACCACACTTCAGCCTGGGCAACAGAGTGAGGCTCCATCTCAAAAAAAAAAAAAAAAAGCTACATACCTCCCCACCCAGTTTGCCTGCTACAAAATTCTTGTGAGCACCAAAAACTTTACTAAACTCTAAGTCATCCTTCTGCTCACTGAGACTAGTGCATATCTGATGCTTCCTCTGCTGGAAAATGCAGATTCCCTGAGCTAGGCAAAGGCATAAGTGACAGACAGCCGGGGGTGCTGGCTCATGCCTGAAATCCCAGCACTTTGGGAGGCCGAAGCTGGCGGATCACCTGAGATCATGAGTTCAAGACCGGCCTGACCAACATGGTGAAACCCTTCTCATATTATTATTATTATTATTATTATTTATTATTGAGATGGCGTCTCGCTCTGTCACCCAGGCTAGAGTACAGTGGTGCAATCTCTGCTCACTGCAACTTCCGCCTCCCTAGTTCAAGTGATTCTCCTGCCACAGCCTCCCAAGAAGCTTGGATTACAAATGTGTGCCACCTCACCTGTTTCTTCTCCTCCTCCTCCTCCTCCACCACCTCCTCTTTCTCCTCCTCCTCAGTGTTGGGATGACAGGCGTGAGCCACTGTGCCTGGCTCCTGGCTGTTTCTCCTCCTCCTCCTCATTGCTAGGATTACAGGCATGAGCCACCACGCCTTGCTGTTTCTTCTTCTTCTCCTCCTTTTCCTCCTCCTCCCCCTCCTCCCCCCTCCTCCTCCTCCCACTCCCTCCCCCTCCTCCTCCTCCTCCTCCTCTTCCATTGCTGGGATTACAGGCGTGAGCCATCACGCCCGGCTGTTTCTTCTTCTTTTCCTCCTCCTCTGGCTGTTTTTTCTTCTCCTCCTTCTCTTCCTCCCCCTTTCCTCTTTCCTTTTTCCTCCTTCTTCATTTTATTTATTCTTTTGAGATGGAATCTTGCTCTCGTCACCAAGGCTGTAGTGCAATGATGTGATTTTGGCTCACTGCAACCTCTGTCTCCTAGGTTCAAGCAATTCTCCTGCCTCAGCCTCCTGAGTAGCTAGGATTACAGGCACCCACCACCACGCCCAGCTAATTTTTGTTATTTTCAGTAGAGACAGAGTTTGCCATCACAGCTCACTGCAGCCTCCCACTGCTGGGCTCAAGCAATTCTCCTGCCTGAGCCTTCCAAGTAGCTGGGACTATAAGCACACACCACCACAACCAGCTAGTTTTGTTTGTTTGTTTTTTAGACAGAGTCTTGCTCTGTCCCCCAGGCTGGAGTGCAGTAGTGCAATCTCAGCTCACTGCAAACTCCATTTTCCCAGGTTCAAGTGATTCTCCTGCCTCAGCCTCCAGAGTAGCTGGTATTACAAGCCTACCACCATGTCCAGCTAATCTTTTTATTTTTATTAGAGATGGAGTTCCACCATTGTGGCCAGGCTGGTCTCAAACTCCTGGCCTCAAGTGATCCACCTGCCTCAGCCTCTCACGGTACTGGGAATACAGGTGTGAGGCACCACACCCGACTTGGCTTTTTTTTTTTTTTTTGAGACAGAGTCTTGCTCTGTTGCCCAGGCTGAAGTGCAGTGGTGCAATCTCGGCTCACTGCAACCTCCGCCTCCTGGGTTCAAGTGATTCTCCTTTCTCCTGAGTAGCTGCGATTACAGGTATGTGCCATCACGCCTGGCTAATTTTTATATTTTTAGTAGAGACAGGGTTTCACCCTGACCTATGATCCTGTGATCTTGTGATCCACCTGTGTTGGCCTCCCAAACTGCTAAGATTACAGGCATGAGCCACCGTGCCTGGTCATTCTAAAGTTTTTAAATAAACTTTTAATTTTTTATTTTTTGAGAGGGCCTCTCACTCTGTTGCCCAGGCTGGAGTGCAATGGCGCGATCTTGACTCACTGCAACCTCCACCTCCAGGGTTCAAGTGACTCTCCTGCCTCAGGCTCCCAAGTAGCTGGGATTATGGGTGCCCACCACCACGCCGGCTAATTTTTTGTATTTTCAGTAGAGATGGGGTTTCTCCATGTTGGCCAGGTTGGTCTCAAACTCCTGTCCTCAAGCGATCTGCCCACCTCGGTATCCCAAAGTGCTGGATTACAGGCTGGAGCCATTGAGCCTGGCCTTTTTTTTTTTTTTTTTTTTTTTGAGATGAGACTTGCCAGATTGGAGTGCAGTGTTGTGATCTCAGCTCACTGCAACCTCTGCCTCCCAGGTTCAAGTGATTCTCCAGCCTCAGCCTCCCTAGTAGCTGGGATTACAGGTGCCTGCCACCATGTCCAGCTGACTTTTGTATTTTTGGTAGAAACTAACAGGTTTCACCATGTTGGCCAGGCTGATCTCAAACTCCTGACCTCAAGTGATCTACCCACCTCGGCCTCCCAAAGTGCTGGGATTACAGGCCTGACCCACGGTGCCCAGCCTCTCTCCCTGCATCTTTATGTGCCTGCAAGGCCAAGAGGTTGCTCCTGACCCCTGGGTTAGGGTGGGGGCCCCAGAGGCCCAGGGGTCAAGGCTTGGGCTGCATCCCAAGGACCTGCATCCCTGCAAGAGACTGCACCCGGCAGGTTTGGAAGAGGCTCCTCTGGAGCCTGCTTGGAGTCCTGCTGGGGAAAGTGAGTGGAGGTGCTCCTTGAAGAAACGGGAACTTTGGGCTGGGCAGGCGGATCACAAGGTCAGGAAATCAAAATCATCCTGTCTAACATGGTGAAACCCCATCTCTACTAAAAATACAAAAAAGCCCAGCGTGGTGGCGGGTGCCTGTAATCCCAGCTACTTGGGAGGCTGAGGCAGGAGAATCGCTTGAATCCGGGAGGCGGAGGTTGCAGTGATTCTGCACCACTGCACTCCAGCCTGGGTGACAGAGTGAGACTCCATCTCAAAAAAAAAAAAGAAAAACAGAGGAATCCCACATGTCTCAGGGGTTCTGTCCTGGCCTGCCCCTGGATCGTCCAGCTTGGGCCAGGGTGGGGAACAGACCTCGCCCTTCTTGGCTGGGGAAGAGGGTCCTGCTTCCCCAAAGGCCTAGCCCAGGGTTCTCAGCTGCCCGCCCCACTCGGCAGCGCCTGGCCCCACCCAGCCTCTATAGGACTGGCACTCGCCCTCAACCAACATGGCTCCGACGGCTTCAGCACGTCACGCGACACGCCCGCCAGGCTCCTCACGCACTGCTCTTAGCCCAGCAGCCCGCGGCTGAGCGGCAGAGACGGAAGCCTGGCCCGGGGGCAGACGGTGGCGTGGGCGGCACTCGGGCCGCTGTTGTGGGGCTGTGCACAGGTGCTTCAAGGCGGGATGCGGTACCCCCGGGAGATCCCGTCGCGGGAGGCCAAGTCGCTGGATGGCCTCTGGAGCTTCCACGCCGACTTCCCCGAGCACGGGCGCCAGGACTTCACGAGCAGTGGTAGCGGCCGCTGCTGCGGGAAGTGAGGGCTCAGGGCAGAGCCGGGAGGTGCCCGGAAGCCCGGCGAAGGGAGTGGGGGAATCCAGGCCCCTTGCAGGCTCCTTCCCCCTGGGCGCCCCGGAGTTGGGGGCCTGGAGGAGGGTTAAAGGTCAACGGGCTTGGGGGGTGTGGGTTTGGGGGACAGGGGGGACCTGGGAGGGCCGGGGCAGAGGAGGCAGGAGCGGGGAGAAAGCGCCCCTGCTGAGCCCCCTCTGGAGGCAAAAGCTGAGCCCAGGCAGTCTCCTTCTTTTTTAATGTTTATTTTTAATATTTAACAATTTTTTGAGACTGGGTTTGGCCCTGTCGCCCAGGCTGAAGCGCGGTGGTGCAATCCTATCTTCAGAGCCCAAGCTGCCTTCTAGCAAGCATTGCAAGTTAGCTGGGTCCCTCATGCCTGGCTAATTAAAAACAAACCACACACACACACACACACACACACACACACACACACACAAAAAACACCACCCACCCCTTGGTTTTTTTTTTTTTTTAAGATATAGGGTGTCACTACGTTGCCCAGGCTGGTCTCGAACTCTTGGCCTCAAACCATTCTCTTATCTCTTACATTGATCTCCCAAAGCACTGATTACAGGTATTAGCCACTGAAACACTCAGCTGACCAGAGCGGCATGTGCTGCACAGAGCTGGGTCTGGGGGATCCGAGAGGAGGAGACAGTTTAGACATCCTGAGGTCAGCTCTACTGAGGCAGGTGAGTACCTTGGTTTCCAAGGTTCAGATAGAGGACAGGACGTGATAGCAGGTCAAGGACGCCACCCCTGTTCCCCTCCTGACTTGGATGTGGTCAGCAGAGAAGTGGGGCTGATGTCTGGGCCGCTTTTGCCTTCTCTGCATCCTCTTTCTCTGACTTTGTGGCATTCAGTATAGGAGGAAGAGAGGAGAGGGCTGGGTGCCAGTGTGAGCCCCACTCACAGTGTGCTAAGCAAAGCCCCCTCATCCCCCAACCAGCCTTCCTCCCTGACAGGCAGTGGGTTATCTGCCTCTTAGTCATGGGTCTGACCCTTCTTGCCTGGGGCTGGGATGTGGCCCTGGGCTTACCCCTGTCTCGGGAGATACTGGGCCCCATCCACTCCAAGGAGGAACCCCTGGCCCCACTGGCCCAGGTGCACAAACTGCCCTGGCAGTTGACCTGTCACCTGCAAATTATCTGTCTGTTCCACCAAGAGTCCCACTATATGTCAGGGCTTGTGCTAGGCCTGGGGGCACAGCTGTGAAGCACGCTGGTCACGGATCCCTTTGAGGGCCTAGGAGCTGAGCCGGGCCCTTCTCTCCACAGTTGGACCCCACTCTGGACATGCCGGTTCCCTCCAGCTTCAAGGACATCAGCCAAGACTGGTGGCTTCAGCATTTTGTCGGCTGGGTGTGGTATGAACTGGAGGTGACCCTGCTGGAGCGGTGGACCCAGGACCTGCGCACAAGAATGGTGCTGAGGATTGGCAGTGCCCACTCCTATGCCATCGTGGTCAGTGCGGCCAGGAGCAGGTAGGGCAGGTGGGTGGGCATGGCTGCTGAACAGCATGGGACCCCCAGCTGCCAGCCACAGCCTGTCTCCTGGGGTGAGACAGTGGGGGGCCCTGCCCTGCCCTGGGGGCTGTGCCCTGTGGAGGGGGGATAGGTGGCCTCCTCTACCCCACTGGGATGCCATTCCTCCCATGTGGCTGGCAGGCCTCTGAGCCCCATGCTGCAGGTTATGAGGGAGTACCCCATAGCAGGACCCCTCCTCATGCCCCGACCTGCCGCCCCCCCTCCCCCATATCTCCTATGTCTGCAGTGGGTAAATGGGATTGGCGCAGTAGAGCATGGGGGACTACCTCCCCTTCAAGGCCAACATCAGCAGCCTGGTCCAGGTGGGGCCCCTGCCCTCTCACCTCTGCGTCACTATCACCATCAACAACACACTCACCCACTCCACCCTGCCACCAGGGACCATCTGCTACATGACCGACACCTCCAAGTGGGTACCATCCTGCCTCCACTGCCTGCACCCACCTTCCTGCCCCACCCCATGGTCTTCCTGCTAGGGATAGGGTGACCTTTGAAGATTGGAGGCCCTGGATCTGGGGAGGCCACAGAGACATGCGAGCTGAGGTCAAAGGACCCAGGGCAAGGGCCCAGTGAACCACAGTCTTCCCATCCTAGGAATCCCAAGGGTTACTTTGTCCAGAACACAGACTTCGACTTCTTCAACTCAGCGGGACTGCAGCGGTCTGTGCTTCTGTACGCGACACCCACCACCTGCATCAATGACATCAGCATCACCACCGGTGTGGAGCAGGACAGTGGTGACGGCTTCCGGTAGGATCTTTCTCAGCCGGGCCCAGGGTGGCTCTGTTTGTTCCCTGTTTGGAAAGCTCTCCCAGGAGAAAGGTTCTCATCCACCCATGAAGCTAAAATCCAGACTATCTGCCTAGGCACTGGCTCCCGAAATCACCTGTGCGGTTGACCTTGCTTGGAGAAGAGGGGTCTTGCCTAAGGTCACACAGCTCAGGGTGGCAATCCTGTCCCTTCTCCATGGAGCTGCCCTCACTCCAGCTCCCCTTGGTACACATGGTGCTCAAGGAACAGGCAGCTTACCAGGTACTCCCCGTGGCCCAAGCCCCACCCGAGGCCCCTCCCTGTGGCCCCTGGCTCCCACCAAATCCCTGAGCAAATAGTGCAGTGTTGCCCCTCTGTAGTTTCATGTTGAGCTAATTATATACTCAAGTGCTGCTTAACTGTGTGCCTTGATGACTGCCTCTCTCCATCCTTGAATGACCCTCTGGACCACATGGCTCATGGGTGAAGGTGTGCTGGGCCCAAGATGCCCCCTCCCAGGGTGGGCTTCCAGGACTCAGCTCCTGAACAGGGACAGTCAGCCATGAGGGATAGTGTGGGACCAGGGCAGGGGCTCTCTTGGCTGCTGATACCTGCTCACCTGACCCCCAGCATTGCTGTCACCCACTATAGGTGACTGAGGAGTGGGCCCAGGGCACCTTCAGACTCAGCCCCAATGATGAGGACATCCACACAGCCAGCAAGTGCTGCCTGAAGGTCCGACCCCTGCAGCCCCACCGCTTTCCTGGCCTCCCGTCTCCACCCGGCCCCGGGCCACTTGGAGCATTAGCACCATCGTTGTGTTTACTTGGCCACTGGCAGACAGCAGCGGAGACCTCAGGACATGGCCAGGCGCAGTGGCTCATGCCTGTAATCCTAGCACGTTGGGAGGCTGAGGTGTGGGAGGATCACTTGAGGCCAAGAGTTCGAGACCAGCCTGGGCAATATAACCAGGTTCTATAACTACAAAAAAAATATTTTTTTTTAAAAAATGGCCTTAGCAGAAATGGTGAGAGATTTGGGCAAGATCCAGGGCCCTGGGGTAGAGAGGGAGGTTGGCAGGGCTGATGAACACTGCCCTGCCTGGGTTGACTCCTCTGGGCATATAGACTGTGACCCTGGGCCTCCCTTCACCTCCAAGAGCTCATTGGTGAAACTGCTGGGAAGCTGCACACAAGATGCAGCCAGAATAACCAGATGCCTCTAGCCCCTCCACCCCCCTGCTCCATGCTGTCCCAACCTTGGGGAGCCCAGTGGGCATTAGAGCTCAGCAGGGTCCTGGCTCCCCAGGGAAGCAACATCTCAGCCTCCCTGAGCACCACCTACCTCCTCCTGCCACAGGTGGTCACGGACCTCAGGCTGTGGATGCGGCAGACCTGCTCCATGCTCTCCGGCCTCCTCTGGGAGCTCATCAGGACCATGGTGGATCTGACAGAGGTGTGAGTTCCCCAGGGACACCCAGGGGGCAGAGAGAGGTGTGATGGCAGCCTGAACAGCAGACTAGGTGGCAGGGGTGAACAGGGTGGGGGTGCCAGGCCCTGTGGGACAGGGGCATCCCAGAACTCTGGGACCGAGGCAGAGCAGCCAGGAGTGGGGCATTTCCTGCAGGCCCCAATACTCCCATGCCAGTCTAGCTCAGCAGGCAGGGAAGACTCACTCTTCGTGGGGCCTGGTGTGGTGGCTCACGACTGTAATCCCAGCACTTTGGGAGGCAGAGGCTGGTGGATCACCTGAGGTCAGGAGTTCGAGACCAGGCTGGCCAACATGGTGAAACTCTGTCTCTATTAAAAATACAAAAATTAGTTGGGCATGGTGGTGTTCACCTGAAGCAATTCAAAGCCTCCTGAGTAGTTGGGATTACAGGTGCACGCCACCACGTGGGGCAGGAGAATTGCTTGAACCCAGGAGACAGGTTGCAGTGAGCCGAGATCACACCACTGCATTCCAGCCTGGGTGACAGAGCAAGTCTTCATCTCAAAATAAAATAAAAAGAAAGAGAACTCACCCTTTGCAGATTTGAGGGCAGGAAGCTAAGGCACTCGCTTGGCTGTGCCTGGAGCAGCCAGAGTCACTCCCCACCCTGCCTGTGCCCCACGGCTCCCATCCTACACTCCAGGTCTCCACCCAGCCCATCTGGCAAAAGACAGAGCCAAAGGCTGCCCCCTGCTGGTCTCATCCCAGGCTTTGGCTTCTGGGACCTGGTGTCTTTGGGTCTGGATTTGTTCATTGCAGACCTGGAGGAGGAGCTGCTGAGGAGTCTCCATGTGTTGTCAGAGACCCCTCCTCTTCCTCAACTCCCTGTGACCCCTATTTCACACACCTGGAGGGAAGCAAGGGACACGAATTGTCACCCTAGAGGTGGGGTGGGGCTGCTAGGAGGAACAGGGAGTGTCTACTACTCTACAGAGTTCAGGGTTTCTTTCTTTTTTTTTTTCTTTTTGAGACAGTCTTGATCTGTCGCCCAAGCTGCAGTACAATGGAGTGATGTCAGCTCACTACAACCACTGCTTTTCGGGTTCAAGCGATTCTCCTGCCTCAGCCTCCGGAGTAGCTGGGACTACAGGCACCCACCACCAGGCTAATTTTTTGTATTTTTAGTAGAGATGGGGTTTCACTATATTGGCCAGGCTAGTCTTGAACTCCTGACCTCAAGTAATCCACCTACCTTGGCCTCCCAGAGTGCTGGGATTACAGGAGTTCAGAGTTTCTTTAATTTTTTTTTTTTTTTTTTTGAGACAAGGTCTCACTTTGTCACCTAGTCTGGGGTGCAGTGGTGCGATCTTGGCTAACAGCAAACTCTGCCTCCCAGGTTCAAGCGATTCTCAGCCTCAGCCTCCCAGGTAGCTGGGATTACAGGTGTGTGCCACCACCACGTCCAGCTAATTTTTGTATGTTTTTCAGCTGAGATGGGTTTTGCCATGTTGGCCAAGCTGGTCTTGAACTCCGGCTCAGGTGATCTGCCCACCTTGGCCTGCCAAAGTGCTAGGATTACAGGCAGAAGTCACTGTGCCCGGCCTAATTCTTTTTTTTTTTTTTTTAGGACGAAGTCTTGCACTGTTGCCCAGGCTGGAGTGCAGTGGCATGGTCTTGGCTCACTGCAACCTCTGCCTGCTGGGTTCAAGCAGTTCTCCTGCCTCAGCCTCTGAGTAGCTGGGATTACAGACATGTGCCACCACACCCAGCTAATTTTTGTTTGTAGTTTTACTAGAAATGGGGTTTCACTACGTTGGCCAGACTGGTCTCAAACTCCTGACCTTGTGATCCTCCCACCTCAGCCTCCCAAAGTGCTGGGGTTACAGGCATGAGCCACCGCACCCAGCCTAAATTTTTAACTTTTTAAATTGTCTTTAGAGATGAGGTCTTGCTCTGTCACCTAGGCTGGAGTGCAGTGGCTTGGTAATAGCTCACTGCAGACTCAAACTCCTGGACTCAAATAACCCTCCCACCTCAGCTTTCTGAGTACCTAGGACCACAGTAGCAAGATTTTAAATTTTTTTTTATACAAACGGGGTCTTGCTCTGTGGCTTAGGCTGGTCTTGAACTCCCAGCCTCAAATGATCCTTCCCTCTTGGCCTCCCAAAGTGCTGGGATTATAGGCTTGAGCCACCGTGCCTTGCCTTGAGTACAGGTTTTCTTTTTTCTTTTTTATAGAGTCTCACTCTGTCACCCAGGCTGGAGTGCAGTGGCAGAATCTCGACTCACTGCAATCTCTGCCTCCTGGGTTCAAGCAATTCTCCTGCCTCAGCCTCCCTAGTAGCTGGGACTACAGGCATGTGTACCACACCCAGCTAATTTTTTTTGTATTTTTAGTAGAGATGGGGTTTCACCATGTTGGCCAGGATGGGCTCAATCTCCTGACCTCGTGATCCACCTGCCTTGGCCTCCCTAAGTACTGGGATTACAGGCGTGAGCCACCACGCCCTGCCAATTTTTTATATTTTTAGTAGTGACGGGGTTTCACTGTGTTAGCCAGGATGGTGTCAATCTCCTGACCTCATGATCCACCCACCTCGGCCTCCCAAAGTGCTGGGATTACAGGCTCGAGCCACTGTGCTTGGCCGAGTACAGAATTACTTTACAGGGTGATGAAAATGTTCTGAAATTGGTTGTGGGGATGGTTGTACACTAAAGGGTAAATTTTAAATGGGTGAATTGTATGTGAGTGATGTCTCAGTAAAGCTGGTTTATTTAGAACAACAACAGGCCAGGTGTGGTGCCTCACACCTGTAATCCCAGCACTTTGGAGGCGGAGGTGGGTGGATCACCTGAGGTTAGGAGTTCGAGACCAGCCTGGCCAACATGGTGAAATCCCATCTCTACTAAAAATACAAACAATTAGCCAGGCATGGTGGCAGGCACCTGTAATGCCAGCTACTTGGGAGGCTGAGGCAGGAGAATCTCTTGAACCCAGGAGGCAGAGGTTGTAGTGAGCCGAGATCGTGCCATTGTACCCCAGCCTGGGCACCAAGAGCAAAACTCTGTCCCAAAACCAACAATAACAAAAAAAAAAAAAAAAAAAAAAAACAGGCCAGGTGTGGTGGCTCACATTTGTAATCCCAGCCCTCTGGGAGGCCAAGGCAGGAGGATTGCTGGAACCCAGGAGTTTCCCACCACCATGGTCAACATAGCAAGACCCCATCTTTACAAAAAATTAAAAATTAGCCAGGCATGGTGGTATGTCCCTGTAGTCCAAGCCACTTAGGAGTCTGAGGCAGAAGGATCCTTGAGCCCAAGAGATCAAGGCAGAAGTGAGCTGTGACTGTGTGACTGTACTCCAGCCTGGGAAACAACAAGACCCTGTCTCTAGAAACAAAAACAAAACAACAAGAAAACAGGAGCATCGCTCATAGCGCCTCTGCCTCTGCCCTGCCTGCTTGAACAAGGGGCAGTCCCACCTGCTCAGAGCAGCTCAAACGAAACCTCCCATGGCCAAGTCATACCCAACATGGGCCTCCTCCCCCTGTTCTGGCCCCCACTCAGAGATGCTGAGTGACAGAGGCTCAGGCTTTGGGTGTTCCTGACAAAGCCTCACCCCAGGAGCCCCACATCTCAGGCCCAGTCCTTGGTTCACACGGCCCCATTTCGTCCTCTTTTTCCCTTGAGAGCGATTTGTCCCTGGGAGATCCTGGATCCCTCATTCAGGTGCAGTGCTGTAGGGCAACACTTCTTCCCAGGGGTGACCCAGGCCTGCAGGGTCCCAGTGTCAACAGCAGGCCTTGCCCCAGCCTCCACCCGAGCCCCTGCTCCTCCTCTCCCACAGGGAACATGACGTCCTCTTCCCAGGGTACACCCACCTGCAGAGGGCCCAGCCCCTCCACTGAAGCTACTGGATCCTGAGGTGAGCTGGGTGAGGTGCTGGGGCTGTGCTGGAGGGGAGGACCCTGGCTGCCCTGACCCTCCTGCCCCTGGCTTCCCACAGCCACACCATGGTGCTGACCTGAGACTCAGCGGCTGCTGGAGATATGGAAGCTGATCGGTGTCCTGCCCCTGGGGAGGTGGGTGAGGCTCCAGTGCCCTAAGGGCCTGGTGGGGGTGGCTGCTGCATAGCCTTAGGGATTGACAGATGAGCTGGGAAGGGCAGAGAGGGACAGAAAGCTGGGTTATCTGCTCAGAGGGGGGACCCTGCATGGAGCCCCAGCTCTCGCTAAGAAGGGGGCGTCCAAGCCAGTGAATGTGTCTGAGCAGGGCCAGAGCTCCCCAGCGAGGCTCCTGGCAAGCCCAGCACACTGCCCTCAGCCTGACACATGGGGGACATGTATCAGGAGACAAGTGTCCTGCACCCAAGGTGACTTGGTGCTTGGGGGATAAGTGTTCTGGGGACGCTTGGGGACAAGTGTTGTGTACCCAAGGTGACTGGGCCAGGGAAGGGGCTGAGCTCTAGGTGGTTGCCCTGGCAACTAGGACTTGGCTGTGTGTGTGTGTGTGTGTGTGTGTGTCAGGGCTGCCTGCCAGGAGCCTGGTTGTGTGTGTGTGTGTGTGTCTGTCTAGGGCTGCCTGCCAGGAGCCCTGGACTTGGCTCTGTGTGTGTGTGTGTGTGTCTGTGTGGTGTCTGTGTGTGTGTGTGTGTGTGTGTGTGTGTGTGTGTGTCTGTCTGTCTGTCAGGGCTGCCTGCCAGGAGCCCTGGTCACCATGAATCCCTGTCCCTGCAGCGGGGCCATTGTGGGCAATCCCCTGGGTGTGGACAGAGAGCTGCTCTGAGCAGGTGAGATACCCTGCCCCTCCTCCCTAGGGAGAGTCACCCTCAGCACCCACCAGGACATGCAGACACATCAGAGGGCAGGGGCCTGTGGCTCCTGGTGGAACCATCATTCATTGCCTATGGGCACTGAGCTCATCCAGGCCAGGGGTCACCCATGGCAGGGGTGCCTGGTACTGAGAGACTCAGGGCTCCTACCTCCCTCCTGGGACTGTGCAAAAGATCCCTCCCCCCAGCTCCCACCCCACCCACCCTGATCCTCTTCCCTGATCCTCTTTCCAGGGGGGAGGGGGCCAGGCAACCTGGTTGCAGGAGAGGAGGCCACTCCCTGTGCTCCAGCCCAGCCCTGCTTCCTCCCAACCCCCAGAACTCAACTTCGGGGGCATCACTCTTAACAGCATGGATGCCACCAGTGAGCGTGACTTCATGGGTGAGTCTTGGGGAGCCAGTCCCCTGCCCTGTGCCTCACTTCTGTCCCCCAGCCTGGCTTCTCTCTAGTCTCCCACTGTTGTGTGGTCAGGCTGGTTGTGGTGATGGTTGTACACTAAAGTGTAAACTTTAAATAGGTAAATTGGGTGGGGCGCAGTGGCTCACTTCTGGGATTCCAGCACTGGCCTGTAGAGATGGTGAAACCCCGTCTCTACTAAGAACACAAAACTTGGCCAGGAGTGGTGGCGGGGTACCTATAATCCCAGCTACTCAGGAGGCTGAGGCAGGAGAATTGCTTGAACCCAGGAGGCCAAGGCTGCAGTGAACCAAGATCGCACCACTGCACTCCAGCCTGGGAAACGAGCAAAACTCCATCTCAAAAAGTAGAAGAAAAATACGTAAATAAATGGGTAAATTGTATGTGAATGACATATCAGTAAAGCTGGTTTATTGAAAACAGAACAATAACAGAAACAGGCTAGGTGCAGTGGCTCACATTTGTAATCCCAGCACTTTGGGAGGCCAAGGCAGGAAGATTGCTTGATCCCAGGAGATTCAGACCAGCCTGGGCAACATAGCAAGACCCCATCTTTACAAAAAATGAAAATTTTGGTCTGGCACAGTGGCTCATGCCTCTAATTTCAGCACTTTGGGAGGCCAAGGCAGTTGGATGATGAGGTCGGGAAATTGAGACCATCCTGGCCAACATGGTGAAAACCTATCTATACTAAAAATACAAAAGTTAACTGGGCATGGTGGCAGGTGCCTGCAGTCCCAGCTACTTAGGAGGCTGAGGCAAGAAAATCACTTGAACCCAGGAGGCAGAGGCAGTGAGCTGAGCTCGCACCACTGCACTACAGCCTGGCAACAGAGCGAGACTCTGTCTCAAAAAAAAAAAGAAAAATTTAGCCAGGTTCCCCCAGGGCCTAACCTCCTCTTACCCCCTGTTTGGTCAGGCTGGGTGGGGACAGGAGAGGCTTGGTGACTGGGAACCTTTTCTTTCTCCCAGCTGAGTTCCTGTTCTGGCCTTAACTCTGCATGACCCATCTCAGGAGGACGGCCAGGGACCTCATCCTCTACAGCACCAAGGAATTCAGTTTCATGCAGCTCTCAGATGCCTACAGGTAAGCCCCGAGCTGCCACCTCCACCTGCCCCTCCCAGCCTCTGTGTTCCCCACCCACCTTGGGCATGGCTTCCTTCCTCCCCCGCCCTCCGCCAGACCTGGCCAGTGTGCTGCTGGACCAGCCAAGGGCCCAGCCCCTTCAGTGCCTGCACCTCTGTCCCCAGCACCAGAAGCAGCCTGATGCCCCAGAAGAAAAACCCCGACAGCTTGGAGCTGATCTGGAGCAAGGTGGGGTGTGTGTTTGGGTGGGTGAGCAGGGCAGGGAGAGGGATATGGCTGATGGGGGTGCCCAGAGGGCAGGATCCCGGGTCCAGCTCCTGTGCCTCCCAGTGTGTGGGCTCCTGATGACCCTCAGGGGACTTCCCAGCACCTGCAACAAAGACCTACAGGTTCGAGGCTGGGGATGGTGGCTGGGGAAGGCCTGCCTGCCTACACACCATGTGCCAGTTCTCGGGGCTCTGGCATACCCAGGCAGGGGCCCCCGGGATTGCCATACATACTCCCATCCCATCTGTGGCTGCACTTGGAGCTCTCTGGCCTGCCTTTGTTTGGGTACTGAGTGTTCTTCCCATGGAAGGCAGCGGGGGATGCCTCAGTGTGGGGTGGGGCAGTGGGGACCCTGGGTGCCAGGGGGCTGCTAGGCCCTCACTTCCTGCCATGTGCCTTCCAGGAAGACAAGGAAGCTGTGTTTAAAGTGTCAGACACCATGAGTGCTGTGCTTCAGGTGGCCACTGGCGTCATCTCTACACTGCAGGCAAGACACCACCTACCTGTGTCTCCTCCCCTAGATCCCAGGCACTAGGGTGGGCAAGCCAGGAGGGTGGCCTTGGGAGGAGGTGAGGTGGGGCCGGAGGACCTGGGGCAGGGAAGGGGAGGTGTGCTCACTCCTGCTCCTGGGGAACAGGGAAGGGACAGAAACTGCTGCCACGCAATGATGGAAGTAGATGAGACTCAAGGATCCTGGGGCCCGTCAACTGGCCTGACCAGAACCCTTTTAAAAAAATAAAATTTATATAAAAGGCTGGCGCAGTGGCTCATGCCTAGAATCCCACCCTTTGGGAGGCCAAGGCAGGAGGATCACTTGAGTTCAGGGGTTTGAGACCAGCCTGGTCAACATGGTGAAACCTCATCTCTACTAAAATCCAAAATTTAGCCGGGCGTGGTGGTGCACTCCTGTAATCCCAGCTACTCAGGAGGCTGAGGCAGGAGAATCACTTGAACCCAGGAGATGGATGTTGCAATGAGCTGAGATCATGTTATTGCACTCTAGCCTGGACAACAGAGTGAAACTCCATCTTCAAATATATAAATAAATTAAATTAAAATCTAAAGAAAATATTTTGTATCGACAGAGTTTCTCTCTGTCACCCAGGCTGGAGTGCAGTGGTGCAGTAGCTCACTGCAGCCTCAAACTCCTGAGCTCAAGTGATCCTCTCACCTCAGTCTCCAGAATAGCTGGGACTACAGGCGTGCACCCCCACACCTGGCTAATTTTTTTTGTGTAGAGACGGTCTCCCTATGTTGCCCCGGTCTTGAACACTTGGCCCCAAGCCATTTTTTCCACCTTTATCTCCCAAAGTGCGAGGCTTACAGGCATGAGTCACTTTGCCTGGCTGATTTCTTTTAAAATCAATTATTACAGAAAATTTCTGTATAAAACAGGTAGAAAATGCATAATGAGTCCTATGTACTGACACCCAGCTTCAACAATAATCAACTCACGGACATTCTGGCCCCAGCTGTCTTTATTCACAGCCCTCCCCAACTCCTTCAACCCCTCATTATTTCAAAGCAAATTCTCATCATCGCATCATTTCATTCCTAAATAGTTCAGAGTGTATCTTGAAATCAGTGTTTCTTGGTTGGGTGCAGAGGCTCACACCTGTAATCCCATCACTTTGGGAGGCTAAGGTGAGCAGATCACTTGAGGTCAGGAGTTTGAGACCAGCCTGGCCAACATGGCGAAACCCAGTCTCTACTAAAGATAGAAAAATTAGCTGGGTGTGGTGGCACATGCCTGTAATCCCAGCTACTGGGTGGGTGAGGCAGGAGAATCGCTTGAACCGGGTAGATGGAGACTGCAGTGAGCGGAGGTGGTGCCATTGCACTCTTACCTGTGTGACAGCAAGACGCCTTCTCAAAAGAAACAAACACAAAATTATGTTTCTCAAAGCTAGTACCCCAACTAGCAGCACCAGTATCACCTAAGAACGCCTGAGAAATGCAATGTGAGGCCCCACCCCAGATGGCTGGATCAGAGACTCTGGGGGTGGTCCCCAGCAATTTGTATTTTTAACAAATTCTCCATCGGTTAGGCCTGGTGGCTCATGCCTGTAACCCCAGCACTTTGAGAGACTGAGGCAGGAGCATTGCTTGAGTCCAGGAATTCAAAACCAGCCTGAGCAACATAGCAAAACACTGGCTCTAAAATTAAATTGGTCGTGATGGAGTGTACTTGTGGTCCCAGCCACTCAGGAGACTGATGTACAAGGATCCCGTGAGTCCAGGACATCAAGGATGCAGAGAGCCATGATTGCGCCATTGCACTCCAACCTGGGTGACAGAGCAAGGCCCTGTCTCAAAAAAAGCCCAGAACAGGCTGGGCACTGTGGCTCACGCCTGTCATCCCAGCATTTTGGGAGGCAGAAGTAAGATCACAAGGTCAAGAGATCAAGACCATCCTGGCCAACATGGTGAAACCCCGTCTCTACCAAAAATACAAAAAAATTAGCTGGACATGGTGAGGCGTGCCTGTAGTCCCAGCTACTCAGAGGCTGAGGCAAGAGAATTGCTTGAATCCAGGAGGCAGAGGTTGCAGTGAGCCAAGATTGCGCCACTGCACTGCAGCCTGGCGACAGATCTGTCTCAGAAAGAAAAGCCCAAAACAACAACAAATTAACTGGGCATGGTGGCGTGCGTGCCTGTAGCTCCAGCTACTCAGAAGGCCGAGGCTGGAAGATCACTTGAGCTAGGCAGGCCCAGGCTCCAGTGAGCTGTGATGGCCACTGCAGCCTGGGCAACAGAGCAAGACCCTGTCTCCTAAAAAAGAAAACAAATCCTCCAGGAACTGATACATGCTAAAGATAAGGACTCTTTGAAAACATAAAGGCCAGTAAAACATACAGGCCAGTAAGCATTAATAGCACACATAAATACTGTCAGTAATTATGAGCCGATGGTTCAAGCTGGGAGTGAGACAGAACCGAGTGGGTAAGACAGGATCTGCCCAAGGCGGGGACATCCTGGCAGAGGGGCAGGTCCTGGGCCTGCAGCTTCAGACCCCAGGGTCCCCAGGGCTCACCACTCGCCCACCTGTGCCCACAGATTGACCGAGAACATGGGACAGGCTCTCAGCCCCGACACAATGGCCACTGACCTCGCCTACTACCTGGTCTGCAAAGGGGTGAATGTGTAGCAGCCAGGGGGAGGGGGAGGTGGTGGGGTACCCCCTAGAGAGTGGGGGAGCTCAGGAAGGGATACAGGTGGCCCTGCCTGGTGGCTCACACCTGTAATCCCAGCATTTTGGGAGGCCTGGGTGGGCAGGTCACTTGAGGCCAGGAGTTTGAGACCAGCCTGGTCAGCATGGTGATCCTCCATCTCTACTAAAGATACAAAAATTAGCCAGACGTGTTGGCACACTCCTGTAATCCCAGCTACTCAGGAAGCTGAAGCCAGAGAATCACTTGAACCTGGATGGTGGAGGTTGCAGTGAAGTGAGATCCCACCACTGCACTCCAGCCTGGGTGACAGAGGGAGACTTTGTATTTAAAAAAAAAAAAAAAAGAAAAAAAAAAGGAGTGCCAGCAATGGAGGCAGATCAGGGCATGGAGGAAGCTGCCTCAGCGCCACCTTCCTCCCTGGGCCCACAAGGCCTCCAGGAAAACCATGTTTATGGCCGAGACCAAGGGGGTTGCCCTCAACCAGCTGTCACTGCAGGAGCTGCAGACCATCAGGTGCAGCCCACCCCCTCCCCCACACTGCCTCTTAGGAGGTGAACCTGGGTGCCTGGAGGCTGCGGTTGCTTGTACCCTGGCCCACCTCTTTCCCTCTCCCCCAGCCCCCTGTTCTTGAGCGAGATGAGCCACATGTGGGGCTACAGGCACATGCCTGGGTGGCACTGTGTGCTCCAGCGTCGACTGGCAGATCGACCAGGTGCAGGTACTACTGCAGACAGCAGGCCTAGGTCCTCGCACACCTGCCTCCAGATAAAGTGGGTGAGAGAAGGCTGCTGCCTGTTTCCTGCCCCAGCCTGGCATCCTTGTTGTTGGGCTTTCTGGGACTGGCCAGTGGTTACAGTTAGGGACTGGAAAGGCAGGATGGGGTGGCTTGTGATTCCAGCACTTTGGAAGGGCAAGGTGTGAGGATACTTAAGGCCAGGAGTTTGAGATCGGCCTAGGTAACACAGGGAGAACCCTGTCTCTACCAAATAATAAATAATTAGCTCGGCGTGGTAGCACATGCATGTAGTCCCGGCTACTTGTAAGGCTGAGGTGAGAGGATCACTTGCACCAGGAGTGGAGGCTGTGGTGAGCTATGATTATGCCACTGCATTCTAGCCTGGACAGCAGAGTGAAACCCTGTCTCTAAAAAATAAAAAAAACAAAATGGAAGTGGAGAAAACTTGGCAAGGGCAGTGAGAGTTACAGATGGGAAGGGAAGAGGGGGGCTCCCACGACAGCCTCCACCCTGTCCAGGACCCATCCCCTTCAAACGGTATCACAGTGATCTCCTAGGCCAGGAGTAGTGGCTCACGCCTGTAATCCTAGCACTTTGGGCAACATTGCAAGGTCCCAGCTACCACATTTTAAAAAAGCCATGCTGGGCATGGTAGCTCACACCTATAATCCCAGCACTGTAGGAGACTGAGGCTGGTACAGCACTTGAGGCCGGGAGTTTGAGACCAGCCAGCCCAACATGGCAGAATCCCATCTCTAATAAAAATACAAAAATTAGCCAGGTATGGTGGCACCTGCCTGTAATCCCAGCTACTCAGGAAGCTGAGGCAGGAGAAGTGCTTGAACCCAGGAAGCAGAGGTTGCAGTGAGCTGAGATGGCACTACTGCACTCCAGCCTGGGCCACAGAGCAGGACTCTATCAAAACAACAAAAACTAGCCAGTTGTGGTGTGTGTCTTTAGTCCCAGCTACCTGGAAGGCTGAGGCGGGAGGATTGCTTGAGCCCAGCGGTGGGAGGCTGCAGTGAGCTGTGACGGCACCACTCTACTCCAGCCTGGGTAACAGAGCAACACCCTGTCCCTAAAAGAAAAATGCCTGAAACTTACATTTTATTAACAACAAAGATAAGCTAAACTCAAGGAAGAATGAATAACCCCTACCAAGTGATTTTGAGAGCAATGACAGATTTTGTTAACTAAAGAACCAAGGCTGGGTGTGGTGGCTCCCACCTGTAATCTCAGCACTTTGGGAGGCCGAGGGGGGGTGGATCACCTGAGGCCAAGAGTTGGAGACCAGCCTGGCCAACATGGTGAAACCCTATGTCTACTAAAAATACAAAAAATTAGTGGACGTGATGGCACATGCCTGTAACCCCAGCTACTTGGGAGACTGAGGCAAGAGAATCGCTTGAACCTGGAAGGCAGAGGTTCCAGTGAGCTGAGATTGCACGATGGTACTCCAGCCTGGGCAACGAGAGTTAAACTCTGTCTTAATAATAATAAGGCCGGGCACAGTGTCTCATGCCTGTGATCACAGCACTCTAGGAGGTTGAGATGGATGGCTCACCTGAGTGTCATGAGTTTGAGACCAGCCTGGCCAACATGGTGAAACCCCATCTCTAAAAATACAAAAAAATTAGCTGGGCATGGTGGCAGATGCCTGTAATTCCAGCTACACGGGAGAATTAAGCAGGAGAATTGCTTGCACCCAAGAGGCAGAGGTTGCAGTGAGCCAGAATTACACCATTGCACTCCAGCCTGGGTGACAAGAGCAAGACTCCGAATTAAAAAATAAAATATGAATAAGAGAGGAGAAAGGGGTGGAAGAGGAGGAGTAGGAGAAGACAAAACAGCCGGAAGAGGGGGAGGAGGAGGAACAGCCAGGCAAGGTGGCTCACACCTGTAATCCTAGGATGAGAAGGAAAGAGGAGAAACAGCCAGGTGTGGTTCATGCCTGTAATTGAAGAGGAGGAGGAACAACCAGACAGGGTGGCTCATGCCTATAATCTGGGAAGAAGGAAGAGGAAAAGAGGAGGAGGAGGAGGTAAAAGGAGGAAGAGAAGGAAAAGGGGAGGGGAGAAAGGATAGGAGGAGGAGGAACAGCCAGGTGAGGTGGCTCATGCCTGTAATCTGACGAGAAGGAAAATTGGAGGAGGAGGAGGAACAGCCAGGCACAGTGGCTCACACCTGTAATCTCAGCTCTTAGGGGGGCTGAGGCAGGCAGATCACAAGGTCAGGAGTTTGAGATCAGCCTGACCAACATGGTGACACTCTGTTTTTGCTAACAATGCAAAATTTAATCGGGCATGGTGGCCCCACTTGTAATCCCAGCTACTCAGGAGGCTGAAGCAGGAGAATTGTGGAACACAGCAGGTGGAGGTTGCAATGAGCCATGATTGTGACACTGCACTCCAGCCTGGCAACAGAGCTAGACTCCATCATAAAATATAAAATAAAGTAATAAAATACCAGACAACATGGCTCCAGTGTGGTAAAAACCCGTCTGCATAATAAAAGATTAGGATGGAGTGGCCAGCTTCTTTCACATGCTTTACAAATAGCATCTATGGTCCAACCAGTCTTTTGCACCCTATGTGAATCAGATACCACCTCCTCAAGCTCCTCTATAAAACCTGTCAATCCAGCACTTTGAAAGGCTGAGGACACTTGAGGTCAGAAGTTAAGACCAGTCTGACCATCATGGTGAAACCCATCTCAACTAAAAATAAAAAATAAGCTGGGCAATCATGGCAGTTGCCTGTAATCCCAGCTACTGAGAGACTGAGGAGGAGAATGTTTGAACCAGGGAGAAGAGGTTGAGTGAGTCAAGATAGCACCACTGCATTTCATCCTGGGAGACAGAGTGAGACTCTGTCTAAAATTAAAACAAAAAACCTTCTTCATTCACTACGGAAATGGCACCCCATTTTCTCCAGGACTCCTGTCTGTACAGAGAGCTCTTCTCTTTCTTTTGCCTGTTACACTTCCACTCTTAATTTCACTCTGGAGTGTCTGCATTCAGTTTTCCGTGGCCTTGGGACAATGAACCTGAGGTTTTACCCCATACAATAACACTGCTTCACAAATACAACTTCAAAACCTGTTTTTGGCCGGACACAGTGACTCATGCCTGTAATCTCAGCACTTTGAGAGGCCAAGGAGGGCAGATCACCTGAGTCGGGAGTTTGACACCAGCCTGACCAACATGGAGAAACCACGCCTCTACTGAAAATACAGAATTAGCTGGGCATTGACAGGTGCGGGTTTGAAAGGAGGGATAAATTAGGAAAGAGAAGCTACAGGTAAAATCGTGAAGCTGGCCAGGCATGGTGGCTCATGCCTGTAATCCCAGCACTTTGGGAGGCCCAGGTGGAGGATCCCTTGGGGCCAGGAGTTCCAGACCAGCCTGGGCAACAAAGAAGACCCCCATCTCTAAAAAAACTACAAAAACTGGCTGGGCATGGTGGTGCTCACCTGTAGTCCCAGTTATTAGGAGGCTGAGGTGGGAGGATCACTTGAGCCCAGGAATTGGAGGCTGCAGTGAGCTATGATCATGCTAAAAACAAGGATATAGAAAAATGTTGCATGGCTGGTTGGGTGCAATGGCTCTTGCCTGTAATCCCAGCACTTTGGGAGGCCGAGGTGGGAGGAGCACCTGAGGTCAGGGGTTTGAGACAAGCCTGGCCAATATGGTCAAACCTTGTCTGTACTAAAAATACAAAAATTATCTCGGCCTGGTGGTGTGTGATTGTGACTCCCCAGCTACTCAGGAGGCTGAGGCAGGAGAATTGCCTGAACCCAGGAGGCAGAGGTTGCAGTGAGCCGAGATCACGCCACCGTACTCCAGCTTGGCTCCAGCTTGGACATCAGTGCGAGACTCCATCCAAAGAAAAATAAAAAAGACATCTCAAACTTGTAATTTTACCTCTTGGAGCCTCAACTTCTCAAATTTGAGATGTGGTTTCACCATGTGGGTCAAGCCAGTCTTGAAGTCATGACCTCAGGTGATCCACCCGCCTTGGCCTCCCAAAATGCTGGGATTTCAGACCTGAGCCACCGCTGCCGGCTATCCATCACTTATGCCTTTGCCTAGCTCAGGGAATCTGCATTTTTCCAGCAGAGGAAGCAATCAGATATGCACTTGTCTCAGGTGAGCAGAAGGATGACTTAGAGTTCAGTAAAGTTCTTGGTGCTCACAAGGAATTTCCTAGCAGGCAAATTGGGTGAGAGATACATAACTCTTTTTTTTTTTTTTTTTTTTTTTTTTGAGTTGGAGTCCCACTCTGTTGCTTAGGCTGGAGTGCAGTGGCACTATCTTGGCTCACTGCAACCTCCGCCTCCTGGGTTGAAGCGATTCTCCTGTCTCAGCCTCCCAAGTAGCTGGGATTACAGGAACCTGCCACCATGCCCAGCTAATTTTTTGTACTTTTAGTAGAGACAGGGTTTCACCATGTGGACCAGGCTGGTCTTGAACTCCTGCCCTCAGGTGATCCACCTGCTTTGGCCTCCCAAAGTGATGGGATTACAGGCGGTGAGCCACTACAGCCAGAACTCACAGTTTCCCAGGATGGTCTCTGAATGCCATGAAACTCTTTTATTTTTTGTTAAAAAATTTTTTTGACACAGGGTCTCACTCTGTTGCTCAGGCTAAAGTGCTGTGGCACAATCATAGCTCACTGTAGCCTCTAACTCCTGGGCTCACGCAATCCTCCTGCCTCAGTCTCCCAAGTAGTTGGAACACAGGTGCCAGCCACCACTGGCTAATTTGTTTATTTTTTATTTATTTTTAAATAGAGATGGGGTCTTGCTCTGTTGCCCACACTGGTCTTGAACTCCTGGCCTCAAGCAATCTTCCTCCCTTGACCAACCAAAGTCCTGGGGTTACAAGCATAAACCATTGTGCACAGCTAGATTTTTTTGACTTAATCTTTTTGTACATGTGATATTTTATTCATAGAATCCATAAATGGTAGGGAAATTTCTGACTTGAGGGAAATATATATGATACAAAACTTGATATATAGACTAGAGTTTCTTAGCTCAACTGGAGGGGCTAGTTTTAGGTAATCCATGGACTCCCTGAAACTGGGGACACCATTGGAAATATGTGTGAGCTCATGGACAATTTCCTTTGATTTTCAGTCCTCAGAATGTCTCTTGGACTCAAAGATGCCTTAGGGCAGAGGACGCATGTACCCCTAGTACAGAATCTCGGACAGTGAATGTCAGGAAGCATTCAGCGGAAAAGCTTTGCCAAATGGAGTGCTTTGATGTAACTTTTTCATCAAGTCAGTGTACCTGGTGGCATCTCTTGTACATGTTAGTCTCACTCTTGTAAGGTTTCATCATTTCTGCTTTCCCTACTTTTCTTCACCACCCTGCTCCCTCTCCCACCAGACAGGACTCTGAAATGTGCATGTCCAGATGAGACCCCAGCATGCTTCAGCCTTTGATTTGAGAGGATACAGCCTCTGCTGGGACAGGGAACGAGGGATGCAGAGACACTGAAGATGCTTTAGGACAATGGTCTGAGGTTGGGACGGTGGCAGGAGATGCCATTCACTTTGGATCTCCAGGACAGGAGCTCAGGCTGGCAGTTACATGTGTTTTTCTTCAAACTGGTTGCCAGGTTGAAATGACCGATGACATCAGAGATTCCAGCCTTCCTGATTGGAGGGACTGAATTCCGTGGGCACTTTGAAACTCAGGTGGACAACAGTATCTTCTCAGAGCTGTTCTCCACTCCTGACTTCTTCCCAGCCTTGGGAATAGATAACGCATTCTTCTGGGTCCTAGTGGAGAGTGGAAGAAGGCTTTGGCCACAACAGGAACTAGGTTCCCTGGGAGGGAACAGAGTCTGGGGGAGATCATGGCCAGCTGTCAACCGCAACCCCAGGTTGAGGAGCAGAGCCCCCAGCCTAGCACCTCGGGGTACTCCCTCCCGGAGGTGGTGGACGATGAAATGCCGGGACCATCAGGTGAGGGGACTAGAGGAAGAAGAGATGAGAAAGGATTGACTAAGAACCGGGACGGAATGGGGTGAGGGGGTGGCTCACGCCTGTAATCCCAGCACTTTGGGAGGCTGAGGTGGGCGGATTACCTGAGGTCAGGAGTTTGAGATAGCCTGCCCAACATGGTGAAACCCCATCTCTACTAAAAATACAAAAATTAGCTGGGTGGTAGTGGTATGCGCCTGTAACCCCAGCTACTCGGGATACTGAGGCAGGAAAATTGCTTAAGCCTGGGAGGCCAAGGTTGCAGTGAGCCGAGATCCTGCCACTGCACTCCAGTCTGGGTGACAGAGTGAGACCCTGTCTCAAAAAAAAAAAAAAAAAAGAAAAAGCAAGGGCCAGAAGTCAGGAAGGAGCACTTGAGGAGGGTGTATGAGAAGAAAGGAGGGACTCGGGCCAGGCGCAGTGGCTCACACCTATAATCCCAACACTTTGGGAGGCAGGCAGATCACTTGAGGCCAGGAGGTTGAGACCAGCCTGGCCAACATGGTGAAACCCCATCTCTACTAAAAATACAAAAATGAGCTGGGCATTGTGGCAGGCACCTATAATCCCACGACTTGGGAGGCTGAGGCAGAAGAATCACTGGAACCCGGGAGATGGAGGTTGGGATGCAGTGATACGAGATTATAGCACTACACTCCAGCCTGGGTGACAAAGCAAGATTCTGTCTTAAAAAAATAAAAAGAGAAAATGCAGAGAGCCAGGGACCAGGAAAGGAAATGAGGACACGTTCTGAGGATAGATAGAAGGATGGGGAGGAGAAGGGGAGGCACATGGGGTTTACAAAGGAGAAAGATGGAACAATGGCTTGCAGAAGCCAACAGTCTGTGGGGCTGGGGAGGATGGAGAATGGTTGGGGTTTGGGGCCGGGTTCTAAGGTGATCAATTGCAGAAGTGTTACATGGTGGCCTGGTTTCTTTATTCAGTCCCTTGGGTAGATCACAGCCCCCCACTTAGGTTCCTTTGCTCAAAAAGGAAGAGGGAGTGGTCGGATGAATCTGAGGAACTGGAAGACGAGCCAGAAAAGGCGCACACCCCTCAGCCTGAGGAGACCTGGGTGGTGGAGACCCTGTGTGGTCTCAAGATGAAGCTGAAGCAACAGCGAGTGTCGCCCGTGCTCCCTGAGCACCACAAGGTCTTCAACAGGCTGCCTGGTAGGAGGACACCCCAGAGAGCACCTCCAATCCTGTTCTTTTCAAAAAGGAAACTTCCCATTACCATACTTTTCCCATGGGAAAATATGCCCCCTCCCCCCCCCCCCAGTGGGTGATCTCTCCATGCAGGAGGACTCAGAAGTGATCACTCATGAGGGACACTTAAGAGGTGATAGAGGATCCACTTAGACTGCGGTTGGGATAAGAAAGCTTGGTTTCAGGCTAGGCACCGTGGCTCATGCCTGAGATCTCAGCACGTTAGGAGGCTGAGACAAGAGGATTGCTTGAACTCAGGACTTTGAGGCCGCAGTGAGCTATAACTGCACCACCACACTCCAGCCTGGGTGACAGAACAAAACCCTATCTCAGAAGAAAAACCAAAGCCGGGTGTGGTAGCTCAGGCCTGTAATCCCAGCACTTTGGGAGGTTGAGGTGGGTGGATCACCTGAGGTCAGGAGTTTGAGACCTGCCTGACCAACATGGTGAAAAACCATTTCTAATAAAAATACAGAAGTTAGCCGGGCTGTATGCCTGTAATCCCAGCTAGTCGGGAGGCTGAGGTAGAAGAATCTCTTGAACCTGGGAGGCGAAGGTTGCAAAGAGCTGAGATGGAGTCACTGCACTCTAGGGGAGAGAATGAGACCCTGTCTCAAAAGAAAGAGAAGAAGGGGAGGCGGGAGGGGGGAGGGGGGAAGGGAAGGGAGATAAAACCTTGTCTTTAAAGTACAACAATGAGCTGGGTGTTATGGTGGGCACCTGTAATCCCAGCTACTTGGGAGGCTGAGGCAGGAGAACCACTGGAACTTGGGAGATGGAGGTTACAGTGATAGGAGATTGCACCACTACACTCCAACCTGGGCGACAAAGTAAAAAAAAAAAAAATGGGACTCAGAAAGCCGGGACAAGAAAAGGAAATGAGGATGCATTCTGTGGACAGAGAGATGGAAGAATGGGGAGGAGAAGGAGAGGTACATGGGGTTTACAAAGGAGAAAGATGGAAAGATGGCTTGCAGACGCCAACAGTCTGCGGGGCTGGGGAGGATGGAGAGTGGTTTGGGGTTTGGGGTTGGGGTTTAAGGTGATCAGTTGCAGAAGCATTACATGGTGACCTGTTTTTTTTACTCAACCCCTTGGGTAGATCACAACCCCCCCACTTAGGTTTCTGTGCTGGAAACGGAAGAGGGAGTGGTCGGACGAATCAGAGGAAGAGCCAGAAAAGGCGCTCACCCCTGAGCCTGAGGAGCCCTGGGTGGTGGAGACCGTGTGTGGTCTCAAGGTGAAGCTGAAACGACGGCGAGTGTCACCCGTGCTCCCTGAGCACCACGAGGTCTTCAACACGCTGCTTGGTAGGAGGACACCCCAGAGAGCACCTCCAATCCTGTTCTTTTCAAAAGAGGAAACTTCCTATAACCATACTTTTCTCATGAGAAAAATATGCCCCCCTAGTGGGTGAGCTCTCCATGCAGGAGGACTCAGAAGTGATCACTCATGAGGATGCTTCGGAGGCCATAGAGGATTCAGCTAGAGTTGATAAAGGTCTGCGATTGGGATAAGAAAGCTTGGTTTCAGGCCACGCACCGTGGCTCATGCCTGAGATCCCAGCACTTTAGGAGGCTGAGGCAAGAGGATTGCTTGAACTCAGGACTTTGAGGCTGCAGTGAGCTATGATTGTACCACTGCACTCCAGCCTGGGTGACAGAGCAAAACCCTGTCTCAGAAGAAAAACCAAGGCCAGGCACAGTAGATCATGCATATAATCTGAGCACTTTGGGAGGCCGAGGTGGGTGAATCACCTGAGGTTAGGAGTTTGAGACCAGCCTGACCAACATGGTGAAACCCCGTCTCTACTAAAAATACAAAAAGTAGCTGGGCGTGGTTGTGCATGCCTGTAATCCCGGCTACTCAGGAGGCTGAGACAGGAGAATTGCTTGAACTTGGGAGGTGGAGGATGCAGGTGAGCCGAGATCATGCCATTGTATTCCAGCCTGGGCCACAGAGTGAGACTCCATCTCCAATCAATCAATCAATTGAAATAAAAACAAAATCAAAGAAAGAGGTTTCAGCTGAGCCCTCTGAAACTTAATGTTTCTTTCTGACTTTTTTTTTTTTTTTTTTTTTGAGACAGAGTTTCACCCTGTTGTCCAGGCTGGAGTGCAATGGCATGATCTCGGCTCACTGCAGCCTCCTCCACCTCCCGAGTTCAAGTGATTCTCCTGCCCCAGCCTCCCGAATAGCTGGGATTACAGCCACACACCACCACACCCGGCTAATTTTTTGTATCTTTAGTAGAGATGGGGTTTCACCATGTTGGCCAGGCTGGTCCCAAACTCCTGACCTTGTGATTTACCCACCTCAGCCTCCCAAAGTGCTGGGATTACTGTTGTGAGTCAGTGTGCCTGGCCTCTTGCTGACTTTTCTAAACTTCACTGTCTCCATCCCTAGAGGGAGATACCAAAGCCATGGTCACACCCTGACGTGACTGTCTCATGAGGAAATAACGGGAATTACTTTATGACTCTGTAGTTGTCCCTGCGTGTCTGCGGGGGAGGGCATCCTGGCTTCTTCCCAGCTCTCCATCCTATAGACTCCCACACCCAGAGCCTCCTTCAGCCACTTCTCAGGGCAGTCTCAGAGCGGGAGCCTCTCCCTTGCCCAATGAAAGTCATTCTCTCCTGTCCCATCCACCTCACCCAAGCCACCATCCTGAGGCTTTCCCCAGGGGGGGCGCACTTCTCTCGCTGCCCTGTTGCTCCCAGGGAAACTGTTCTGCTTCTCACACTAGCATCTGCTCTCTAATCACAGAGGATCCTGTCGTTAAAAGATTCCTGGCCTGGGACAAAGATCTGAGGGTGTCAGACAAGGTAAGGTTGTTCTCCAGGTAACTGTGTTCCTGCTCCAACACACAGCCTGGGGGAGGGCGCAACCTCCACACCCACAGTTCCCCTCTCTCCCTTCACCATCTCCCACCTGATGCTCCACCTCCACAGTTTTTTTTTTTTTTTTTCCTGAGATAGAGTCTCACTCTGTTGCCCAGGCTGGAGGGCAGTGTCATGAAATTGACTCACTGCAGTCTCCACCTCCAGGGTTGAAATGATTCTCTGTCTCAGCCTCCAGAGTAGCTGGGATTACAGGTGTGCACCACCACACCTGGCTAATTTTTATGTTTTTAGTAGGGAGAGGGTTTTGCTATGTTGGCCAGGCTGGTCTTGAACAACTGACCTCAGGTGATCCACCCGCCTTGTCCTCCCAAAGTGCTGGGATTACAGACGTGAGCCACTGTGCCCAGCCAGCTCCCAAGGTCTTCAGTTTTGGTGCCCACCATTTTTTTTTTTTTTTTTTTTTTTTTTGAGACAGAGTCTAGCTTTGCTCCCTGGGATGGAGTGCAGTGGCATGATCATAGCTCACGGCAGCCTCTAATTTCCTGGGCTCAAGCAATCCTCCTGCCTCAGCCTCCTGAGTAGCTGGGAGTACAGGCACAGGCCACCTTGCTCCACTGATTTCTGTAATTTTTGTAGAAAGAGGGTCTCGTTATGTTGCCCAGGTTGTTCTTGAACTGTTGGGCTCACGTGATCCTCCTGTCTCTGCCTGTCAAAGTACTGGGGTCACAGGCTTGCGCCAATACTCCTGGCTATTCTTGGTGTTTTTATGATTTGTCAGCATTTCCCTTGGGTCTCTGTTGGTCTCTTGCAGAGTGACTGAGTGGCCCCTCCCTCTCCTATGGGTCCTTTGAGATCTGAGCCCTGGGCCACAGTCTGGCCACAGCCCTGAAGCTCCTGACCCCTCTACTCCTAGCGCTTTGGGAAAGTTCCCTGCCTGGCACAGAAAAGACCCTCCTGACGCCAGCCAATGTAGACACACTCCCTGCAAAGATCCCATTGGAGCTCACCATCCTGGACGCATCACCCACATCCCTTCCTTTGGCTCCTCAGACTTGCATCCCACCATCAAATACCCCTCCACCCCACAGATTCCGAATAAGCACAGTCACTCCCACACTGAGGTCCCTTCTCTGATGGGCAACCCCTTCCCCAGCCCCCCATTGCCCCATCTCCAGGATCTTCCTCTTCTAAGATGTGACTTCTCTCTCTCTCTGTTCCTTTCTCTCCATCAGCACCTGCTAGCTATGGTCATGGCATATTTTAGCCGTGCCGGCCTCTTCTCCTGGCAATACCGACGCATTCATTTCTTCCTGGCCCTGTGAGTGGCTTGCTTCCTCCTCTTTGTCAATGTCCAACACCTTGGGACAGCGGGGGAAGTGGGATTCCAACCTTTCATTTATTTTTTCACCTATTTGTCCTCTTTACTCCGTGTATTGAAAAGATAGCATTATGCCATGGTGTTTTTAGACTGTTCTATCTAAAAACAAACTCAGGCCAGGTGCAGACTCATGCCTAAAATCCCAGCACTTTGGGAGGCTGAGGTGGGCAGATCACCTGAGGTCAGGAGATCGAGACCAGCCTGGCCAACATGTCGAAACCCTGTCTCTACTAAAAAAGTACAAAAATTAGCCAGGCACGGTGATGTGTACCTGTAATCCCAGCTGCTCGGGACACTGAGGCAAGAGAGCCACTTTAACCCAGGAGGGAGAGGTTGTAGTAAACTAAGATTGAGCCACTGCACTCCAACATGGGCGACAGACTGAGACTTTTTCTCAAAAACAAACAAAGCCAAAAAACAAAAAAAACACCAAGCTCAAACACCAGTTTACAAATCAAAGAATAAAACAAAAAGAATTATAGCCACCCCTCAAGGGGAGAGGAAATGTAGCGGACACGATGCTTTGCCCAGCAAGCAGCCATTTCTGGTCCCTCTGTCTCTCTCCTTCCCACATCAACCCCAAATACAATGGTCCATCGTCCTCCTCCAGGTTCCCATGACAAAGGCCACTGTTCAGGCCCCCTCGAATCACTTGAATCCACTGTCAAATGCTCCCTGCTAGGGTCTCCTGGAGCCTCTCCCCAAGCCAGGGGGCTTCCTAGTGCAGCCTGAACGTCTCTCCAAAGCCCAGTCCGACCCCCCACTACCCACCTGAACAGCTTCCTTAGCTGACGTCTTTCGAAATCGAGGCCAGGGTCACAGTGCCAATTCTGCCCTCTCTACAATCTCTGTACAGCCAAACTGGCTCACCCTCTTGGTGTTTCCTGGCTTGGTTTCACCGCTCCTTCCAAATGCACTTCACTCGACTTTTCATTTGTGTTTTCTGTCTGGGGTCCTGCACACGTGGTTTTGAAGAGAATGACATATTCCTTAAAGTCAGTTCACCCCACAGCCTCTGTGATGCCTGCCCTCATCTTCCCACCTCTGCATGCTCACAGCACTCCAGTTACAACCTATTATAATGTGACATTGGGATTAGGTGATCTACCCTGATTTCCTCCAGTCCCATTAGACTAGACACCTGTAGAAGGCAGAGTTTGGCAAAATATCAATGTATCCTTTTTTTCTTTTTTCTTCTGAGATGGAGACTTGCTCTGTCCCCCAAGCTGGAGTTCAGTGGTGAGATCATAGCTCACAGCAGCCTCCACCTCCTGGGCTCAAGCAGTCCTCCCAACTCAGCCTCCTGATTAGCTCAGACTACAGGGCTGTGCCACCACACCAGGACAGTTATTTATTTATTTATTTATTTATTTATTTTTATTTTTTTTTGAGATAAAGTCTCTCTCTGTTGCCCAGGCTGGAGTGCAATGGTGTGATCTCAGTTCACTGCAACCTCCACCTCCTGGGTTCAACGAATTCTCCTACCTCAGCCTTCCAAGTAGCTGGGACTACAAGTGTGTGTCACCATGCTCGGCTAATTTTTTTTGTATTTTTAGTAGAGACGGGGTTTCACCATGTTAACCAGGATGGTCTCAATCTCCTGATTTCATGATGCACCCACCTCAGCCTCCCGAAGTGCTGGGATTATAGGTGTGAGCCGCAGTGTGCAGCCTACTTACTATCATTTTTTTTGAGATAGAGTCTCACTCTGTAGCCCAGGCTGGAGTGCAATGGCATGATTTTGACTCAATGCAAACTCCGCCTCTTGGGTTCAAGTTATCTGCCTCAGCCTCCCGAGCAGCTGGAATTATAGGCACCTGCCACCACGCCCAGCTAATTTTTGTATTTTTAGTAAAGACAGGGTTTCACCATCGTGACCAGGCTGGTCTTGAACTCCTGACTTCGTGATTCACCCACCTCGGCCTCCCTAAGTGCTGGGATTACAGGCATGAGCCATTGTCGGGGACGGCACGTGTGCCGGGGAGCTCTCGGCCAGCGAGAGGGTCCCAATACCTGGAAGAGAGAGTGCGCAGGAAATCAAAGTAGACAGAAAAGTAGGGTCTGGAGGGCTGAAAGGCAATGCCTAAACAGCAATTTTATTTGTGCATAGGATCCCAATATATACTGTTAGCCTTTAGACACTGACGTTAGTCCACATTGTTTTAGCTTAAACATTAAAGGGAACAGAAGGTTACAAAATTTGGTAAAGTAGATAAAATACAAGTTAAAAGAGAACAGTACTGAAGTCACAAAATAACCACAAAATGATGCAAAACAAGCAGATGCTCTTCTTATCTATTATTAAAGAGTTTTATATTTATCAAAGTAACATTCTTTAAAGGTCAGGCCCACCATAAATTCCAGGAACAGTAATCTTAAAGAATTACATGAATAATAACAGGGTTCAAGCAGTACTTGATAAACAGAGTCACAAAAGTAGTCCAAAGCAGGAACCGAGACAAAACACAATGTCTTAGTAAAACCACACAGCCATTACCAGGCCACTGTGTAAGTACCTAGAAGTTCAAAATTAGTCCTTTTTCACAATCCTTCATCCTTAGTTCCTGCTTTCCCATAGCTCAACTGCCTCCAGGAGGGGGGAAAATGCTTCTGGGCTCAAGCTCACATTATGGCGGAGGCACTCTTGGGGGTCTCTACGCTGGAGCGAGACCCACAA
>JAZHEH010000562.1:29592500-29763446 GCA_036589455.1 Ateles fusciceps | reverse complement strand
GCCAGTTTGCCCAGGCTGGTCTTGAATTCCTGGGCTCAAGCTATCTGCCTATCTTGGCCTCCCAAAGTTCCGGGATTACAGGCATGAGTTACTGTCCCTGACCTTTTCTAGTTTCTTAAAGTGGATGCTTAGATTATTGATTTCCGACCTCTCTTTTAAAAATATAAGCATTTGGTGTTCTAAATTCTCCACTAAACACGGCTTTAGCTGCAAGCCTCAGATTTTGATTTTCATTTTCATTTGCATTCAGTTCCATATACTTCTTTATTTTCCTTTTCCTCCTTGAGCCAGGGACTATTTTAAAGTAATTTTAATTTCCAGGATTGGAGATTTTCTTGTAATCTTTTTGGTCGTCAATTTCTAGTTTAAAGCAATTATGGCCAGAGAGCATACTCCATATTTTCTTTATTCTTTTACATTTATTAAAATTTGTTTTGTGACCCAGGATATGCTCTATCTTGGTGAATGTTCCATGTGAGCTTGAAAAGGATGTGTATTCTTCTCTCGTTGGGCACAATGTTTTATAAATGACAATAGGTCACCTTGGTTGATCTTCTTGAGTTCTTCTCTATTCTTTCTGATTTTCAGTCTAGTGATTCTATCCATTGAGAGACTGTTGAATTTCCTATTATGGATTCTTTCTCCTCTTCGTTGTTAGTTTTTACTTCATATGTTTTGCAGCTCTGTAACTTGCTACATACACATTTAGGATTAATGTATCTTCTAGGTTAATTCCCGCCTCCTGTTTTTGTGTAATGTCTCTCCTTGTCCCTGGTAATCTTCTTTGCCCTGAGGTCTGCTTTAATACTAATTTAGCCACTCCTGCTTTCTTTTGGTTAATATTTGGCATATTATATTTTCGATTCATTTCCTTTCAACCAACTTATATCATTATATTTGAAGTGAGTTTCTTGTAGATAGAATCTGTTTGGATCTTGCTTTTTATCTCTTACGCCAATCTTTTTTTTAAGCTTAAAAACAAAAGTTTAATTGACACAGAAAACTTGTATATATTTATGGGGGACAATATGATGTTTTGTTGCGTGTAAACACTGAAATGATCAAATCGGGCTAAATAACTTATCCATCACTTCACGTATTTGTCATTTATTTGTGGTGAAAACATTTAAAACCTCTTTGAGCTACTCTGAAATACACAATATGTTATTATTAACTACAGGCACCATGCTCACCAGAATTTATTCCTCCTGATAAACCAAAACTTTGTACCCTTTGACCAACACCTCTCTGTTCCCTGCTCGCCCCCTGCTCTGACTCTGCCCAGCCTCTGGAACACTGTTCTATCTTCTACATCTATGAGTCTAACTTATTTAGATTCCATATATAAGTGAGATCATCAGGTATGGTGCCTCACACCTGTAATTTCGCAACTCTGAGAAGCCAAGGTTGGGGGATTGTTTGAGCCCAGGAGTTCGAGGCTACATTGAACTGTCCATGTTTGCCCATTTTTTAATGGGTTTATTTGTTTTTTTACTTGCTGAGTTAAGTTCCCTAGACATTCTGAATATTAGACCCTTATCAGATGCTCAATTTGTGAATATTTTCTCCCATTCTACAGGTTGTCTGTTTACTCTGTTGATAGTTTCTTTGGCTGTGCAGAAACTTTTTGTTTGTTTGTTTGTTTGTTTTTTTAAATGGAGTCTCACTTTGTTACCCAGGCTGGAGTATAGTAGCACAGTCTTGGCTCTCTTCAACCTCTGTCTCCTGGGTTCAAGCGATTCTCCTGCCTCAGCCTCCTGAGTAGCTGGGATTACAGCCATGCATCACCACGCCCAGCTAATTGTATTTTTAGTAGAGACAGGGTTTCACCATGTTGGCCAGGCTGGTCTCAAACTCCTGACTTCAAGTGATCTGTCCACCTCAGCCTTCCAAACTGTTGGGATTACAGCTGTGAACAACCGTGCCCAACCTGTGCAGAAGCTCTTTTGTTTAATTAGGTCACTACTTGTCAATTTTTGTTTTCATTGCAATTGCCTTTGAGGACTGAGTCATAAATTCTTTCCCAAAACCAACACTGATGTCTAGAATAGTGTTTCCTGGTTTTCTTCTAGGACTCCTAGAGTTTTGGGTCTTACATCTAAACCTTTAATCCAGGTTGAGTTTATTTTTGTGCATGGTGAAAGGTAGGGGTCCAGTTTCATTCTTCTACATATGGCTAGCCAGCTATCCCAGCACCATTTACTGAATAGGGAGTCTTTACCCCATTATTTATTTTTGTCAACTTTTGTTGAAGACCAGTTGGCTGCGGGTGTGTGGCTTCATTTCTGGTTTCTCTTTTCTGTTCCTTGGGTCTTTATTCTGTTTTTGTACCAGTACCATGCTAATTTGATTATTATAGCTTTATAATATAGTTCGAAGTCAGAAAAGGTGATGCCTCTGGCTTTGTTCTTTTTCCTCCGGATTGCTTTTGGTATTCAGGCTCTTTCCTGATTCCATATAAATTTTAGGATACTTTTTTCTCGTTCTATGAAAAATGACATTGGTAGTGTGATAGGAATAACATTGAATCCTGATGCTTTGGGCAGTATGGCCATTTTAATCATATTGCTCCTTCTAATCCATGAGCATGAAATGTTTCCCCCCCCTTTTTTAATGCCACCTAGATTCTTTATTTGTTTTTCTTTTTTTGAGACGAGTCTCGCTCTGTTGCCCAGGCTAGAGTGCAGTGGCACAGTCTCAGCTCACTGCAACCTCCACCTCACCAGGTTCAAGCGATCCCCCTGCCTCAGCCTCCCAAATAGCTGGGACCACAGTCCGGTGCCACCACACCTGGCCAATTTTTCTATTTTTAGTAGAGATGGGGTTTCCCCATATTGGCCGGGCTTGTCTCGAACTCCTGACCTCAAATGATCTGCCCGCCTTGGCCTCCCAAAGTGCTGGGATTACAGGCATGAGCCACGGCGTCCAGCCTATGATTGCTTCTAGCAGTGTTTTGTAGTTCTCCTTGTAGAGATCTTTCACCTCCTTGAGTACTTTAGTATTCCTAGGTAATTTATTTTGGGGGATGCTATTGTAAATGAGGTTCTATTCCTGATTTGGCTCTCAGATTAAACATTACCAGTATATGGAAATGCTACTGATTTTTGTACATTGATTGTTGTATCCTGAATACTTATTGAAGTTGTTTTCAGTTCCCAGAGCATTTGGGCATTCTTTAGGGTTTTCTTTGTATAGAATCATGTTGTCACATAGTGTAGTCGCTCATGTTTGTATTCCCAGAGATTTGGGAGGCTGAAGCAAAAGATCACTTGAGCCCAGGAGTTCAAGACCAGCCTGGGCAACATACAGAGACCCTGTCTCTATAAAAAAAAAAAAACAACAAAATAAAAATCCTAGCCAGACATGGTGGTGTGCACCTGTGTTCCCAGCTACACAAGAAGTTGAGGTGTGAGGATCACTTGAGCCCGGAGATTGAGGCTGCAATGGGCCATGATTGTGCCACTGCACTCCAGACTGAGTGACACAACAAGACCCTCTCTGGGGGGATTAAAAAATACATTTTATATATATCCAATCATATTGTCATATTTCTACAAAGAGATAGTTTTACTTCCTCTTTTCCTATTTGAATGCCCTTTATTTCTTTCTCTTGGCTGATTGCTCTGGCTAGGACTTCCAATACTATGTTGACTAGGGTGGTGAGAGTAGACATCCTTGTCTTCTGCCAGCTTCTCAAAGGGAATGCTTCCAGTTTTTGCCCCTTCATTATGACTTTGCCTGTGGATTTATCATTGATGGCTCTTATTTTGAGGTATGCTCCTTCGATGCCTAGATTCTTTAGGGTTTTTGTCACAAAGGGATGTTGGATTTTAATGAAAGGTTTTTTCTGTGTCTATTGAGATGATCATATGGTTTTTTGTTTTTCATTATGTTTATGTGGGGAATTATATTTATTGACTTGCATGTGTTGAACCAACTTTGCTGCCAGGAATGAAGCCTACTTGATCATGGTGAATTAACTTTTTGATTTGCTGTTGGATTCAGTTTGCTACTATTTTCTTGAGGATTTTTGCATCTGTATTCACCAGGGATATTGGCCTGTAGTTTTCCTTTTCCATTGCCAATACCATTTATTGAAGAGACTGTCATTTCTCCATTGGGTGTTCTTGATACTTTTGTTTAAAAAAATTTTTTTTAATTGACCTTAAATGTGAGGGTTTATTTCTGGGCTTTCTATCCCATTTCACTGCACAATGTATCTGTATTTATTTCAGTACCATGCTGAGTTTTTTGTTTGTTTATGGTTTGTCTCTGGGGGACAAAATACAAGAACCATGACGTTTTGATTACTATAGTTTTGTGATGTATTTTAAAATCTGGTAATGTGATGCCTCTAAAAAATGTGGTCATATTCTTCTTGCTCAAGATGGCTTTGGCTATTGGGCTCTTTCTACACTCTGTGTGCTATTTTTGTTGTTTGTTTATATCATTCTGCTGCTGACCAGGGATACTCTGTTTTAATTGGTGTATTAACTTCTTTTCTTTAGCTTTTGAAAAATGTTGTGCCTCTTCCTTCTGGCTTCCATGATGTCTGATGAGAAATCCATTGTCATTCAAATCTTTGTATCTCTCTAGATAATGTGTCATTTTGTTCTGGCTGACTACAACTACAAGTTATTTCCTTTGTTTCTAATTCTCAGAAATTTGATTAGGATATGTCTGGTGTGAAATTATTTCTTTGAGTTTAGCCTGTTTGGCTTTGATTAAATTTTTGAATCTATAGGTTTACAAATCTCGGGGACATTTTCAGCTATTATCTCTGCAGTGCTTGGTGGGCAGAGGAAGGGTATCATTTACTTTATTTTTTCTTTTTCTTTTTTGAGATGAAGTCTCACTCTGTTGCCCAGGCTGGAGTGCCAGTGGCACAATCTCGGCTCACTGCAACCTCCACCTCCTGGGTTCAAGTGATTCTCCTGCCTTAGCCTTCCAAGTAGATGGGACTATATGCATGCACTACCATGCTCAGCTAATTTTATATTTTAGTAGAGACAGGGTTTTGCCATGTTGGCCAGCTGGTCTGCAACTCCTGACCTCAGGGATCCTCCGCCTCGCCTCCCAATGTGCAGGGATTACAGGTGTGAGCCACTACACCTGGCCTGGGTACCATTTCTACTTACCTAAGTGTACTGGGGGAGATGGTCAAGAGGACTCTATATCTAGTGTCTTCAGGGCCTGGTGAGGAGGGGAAGAATTGCCACCTTTACTTGAGTTAGTGCAAGGTAGGGATGGTCAAAGGGTACCAACGTTACAAGTTTCTGGACTCCTGGTGGAGATAGATAAAAGTGTCACTTCGCCGGGCTAGGTGGCACGTGCCTATAGTCCCAGCTACTTGGGAGGCTAAGGCTGGAGAATCCCTTGACTATACTCTTGGGCTGTAGTGTACTATACCAATCGGGTGTCCACACAAAGTTCGGCATCAATATGGTGACCTCCCGGGAGCGGGGGACCACCAGGTTGCCCAAGGAGGGGTGAACCGGCTCAGGTGAGAAATGGAACAGGTCAAAACTCCCATGCTGATCAGTAGTGGGATTGCGCCTGTGAACAGCCACTGCACTCCAGGCTGGTCAATATAGTGAGACAAAAAACGGGGGGTGCCGGGCGGTGGTGCCGCCCCTAATCCAAGCACTTTGCAGGTCCAGGCAAGCGCCTCACCCGAGGTCGGGAGTTCAAGACCCCTACATTGGTTAAACCCCATCTTAAAAAAGAAAAAAAAAAGTGTCACTTCATTAGTACAGAATGAGAATCAGCAACAGAGCTATGTCCCCACCATGTCCTCATCACACAGTGGGTAGGGAAGCATGGCTTCTTTTATGATAGTCAATTGGAGTAGAGCAGGTATACTCAAAAGGGAGCAGAATTCTATTTTATAATAAAAATCCTACAGCCGGGCACAGTGGCTTCCAGCTGTAATCCCAGCACTTTGGAAGGCTGAGGCAGGCAGATCGCTTGAGTCCAGGAGTTTGAGACCAGCCTGGGCAACATGCTGAGACCCCATCTCGACAAGAAAATATTTTTAAAAATTAGCTGGGCATGGTGGCGTGCACCTGTAGTCCCAACTTCTTGGGAGGTCTGAGTTGAAAGGATCATTTGAACCCAGGTGATGGAGGTTGCACTGAGCTGACATGGTACCACTGCACTCTAGCCTGGGTGACAGAGCGAGGCCGTGGGTTTAAAAAAAAAAAAATTCTCTATAGTCATCTATAAACCAGATTATCTATCAAATTAGATACTACTGATAATTCTGGCAATAATATTTGAGAGAAGCTTGGGATTGCTCTTCCTGCAAATAATAATCAGTATAACTTACCTCTGATTTGATGTAGTTATTCAAAACCAAATCTAAGAGCACAAAGGACCAATTAATTTGGGAAGAATATTGATACCTTAGTCAAGTTCTAATTCAGTATCAGCAATGAATACACCTACTTTCTCTTTTATTCCACTGATGGTCTTATTTTTCCATTGGCAGCTTTATCTCCTGTGTGATGTGTGACAATGCAAGCATAGTACTTAAGGTGAGAAACATAACTGAACCCAGCATTGTGGTGATGTATTCTTTGAATATGTAATACAGAAGCTAACAAAATTGCCTTTGCATCATCTTCTGTAATGTAGTAAAGAGAATTCTGTTTGCAAGCCCAGAATGATTATTTTAGTGAAATTTAGATGTTGTGGCCTGAAGTGGTGGCACATGCCTGTAGTCCCTGCTACTTGGGAGGCCGAGGTGGGGAGGATCGCTGAGCCCAGGAGTTTGAGGCTGCAGGGAGCTGTGACTGGGCCATTGCACTCCAGCCTGGGCAGCAAAGTGAGACCCTGTCTCAGAAGAATATGAAAATTATAGAAGAATGAAAGTGGTCATACGACATGGCTGAAGAGATCCGGTTAAGCCATTTTCTTGATTATAAGATAACAGATTCTATACGGTAATACATGGGCAGTGGAGACCAAGGTAGAAGATGAGACAGAAGGAGACATGTGTAGAATCATGTACAAAGAATGTCACTTGCCAAAGGGAACAGGAATAAGTAGGATCCTACAAAGATCTGCAATTCCCAGATGACTTAGGTTAAAGTGGGGGGTAAAATGGAATTGCTGTTGGGCTTTCCTTTTCCAGAAACATGGTGTCCCAGGGCAAAGCGTGCACAGCACCTCCGCATTGTTCAAAACTACAAACACAAAACAAACTAAAAGATCCATGGCCAGGTGGCTGGAATAGAATAGAAACTCACACAATTGGAGAATGAAAAACATTCAACAAATGCTCATGTTAATGTCTTATTTCATAGAATTCCATAGACTACATGATGGAATACAGACCTCCACCAAATTGGTGGTGAGATCTAGAAATGTACAAGATCTGGGACCCTCAGAAAAGTAATATTCCTTGTAGGTAAACTGAGGGGGAAATCTATTCATTAGAGAAGGGTGATGGAGACAGCTGCCTCCCTCAGCTTCAGAGATGGCTGAAAGCAACACACAGAAACAATTATCTTCAGAGAATTCCTGATCACAACAGAACTCACACTTGGGGTTTATATCAGTCAGGGATCCAGGATGATGAGGACATAACATAAAAATTAAGGTAATTTGAATAAGGTTTAATAAAGGGACTATTATAATTTGGGGCACAGTTTGTTTTCTTTTTAAGGAGATGAATTAGCTCTGTCCAGTCTGTGCCTCCAAGATATCAAGAGAAGGACAATGGTGGTGCCTACAAGGGCCGCGGCCACGTGCAGCCTATTCACTGCATGACCAGTGCCCGATGTGTGCCCAAGGACAAGGCCATTAAGAAATTTCATCATTGGAAACCTAGTGGGGGCCGCAGCAGTCAGGGACATTTCTGAAGTTAGTGTCTTCCATGCCTCTGTGCTTCCCAAGCTGTATGTGAAGCTCCATTACTGTGTGAGTTGTGCAATTCACAGCAAAGTAGTCAGGAATCCATCTCGTGAGGGCCACAAGGACTGAACACCCCCACCCCGGTTTAGACCTGTGGGTGCTGCCCCATGACCTCACCAAAGCCCATGTAAGGAGCTGAGTCCTTCAAGACTGCAGACAGACTAGTCTCCAATAAAAATAAAATGGAAATTGTACTTAATATTGCATGTCGAGTGTATCTGTGCCAGACAGGGTGGGGATTCTGTATGTTAGACCAAGTGTGAGGTGACACAGTATTTTCATGGGGAAGAAAGCTTATTCATGTACATTACACCTTAATTGTTTACAGTCATATCCTTGGCCTCACAATTTGCATAGCTGTGTGAAATAAAGGGGGGGTTAGGCATCTATTTAAAAAAGTAGATGAATTGGGAATGAAAAAGTTAGAGAAGCCACAGAAATCATAAACCTGGTGTTATTCTAGCACCTCTTTAGTGGCCATCCCTCTGCTCTTAGGTGGCCATGGCGCCCACTTCTGACTTGCGCTCAGTACTCCAGGCTTGATTTTCTTCCTTCCTCAGTCACAGGAAGCACTGCTGGTAGGCACCATGTGGTGGGAACTAGCTGAGCATCCCCTACCAGTGCGGTGGTAAAGAGGTCACCAGGGCGCAGCAAGGCACTGAAGGATGATGGCTCGTAGCTGGAATAGTTGAAGAAGGGGTGTTGAACTTTACCATCTCGCCTCTTCCGTTTCCCGGTGTGGCCTGTGCTTAGTCACTACTGCTGAGTGGAGACTAACTCTAGACTCCAGAGAATTACACAAGGCCACTCCCTTTATGAGAGCACCTCTACCAGATGGCATCTCTTAATGGATGGCGTTCAGGATAACATGGGAATGGTTTACACATTTGACTGACGTGTTCTATTCAGGAAAAATTTCACAGGAGATGGAAGCATCGCTGTCACCACCCACATATGTGCTCCACGGAAAGCTGTGGGACAAACCTGGATGCGCTTCTGATGCCCAGGAGATAAAACTCCAATTGCCCTGGACCAGGTAGCACCGTTGGGCCACACTTGGGACAAAAATGGATCCTCTGCTCCTGGTTCCAGATGGCCTGTGATTCTAACCCCTCCTCCGCTGCTGTGCCTCTTCCTTACCTGAGAACCCGCAGCTCTGTAAGTAGTCCCCTGGTTAAACTCTCTTCCAGCTGCAAGTTTCCCGGTGCATGCTGTCAGTTTCCTGCCAGGAGGTGGACTAATCTAGCACTTGACAAATGTTCCTTCATTAAATCCTGCCAGGTGCCAGCTTGGGATCCAGCCTATGACACATGGTGGCCCCTGCCACATGCCAGAATGTCCCTGCCCTTCTCTCCCAGAGGCCCAGTCAGTGAGAGGAGGAGGAACTAGAGTCCAGGTCTCCTGCCTCCCAGAGCAGGGCTCCTGTCACTCCACTCCCTGGGGCTTCTTGGGCCTGAGATCTTGAGACAAGTCCGGTGGTGGAAGAGGTCTTGAGCAAGAGGGGCTTGAATCCTCTCTTCCTGGTGGCATCCATTCACTAGAGCAGCAGGTGTTCCAACAGCACCGACTCACCAGCGTGGGTGGAGGGGCCAGGACGGCAGGTTCCCAGGCACCTGCAGCATCAGTGAGCATGCAGCTCCTGGCTTCCCACAGGCACCACAGTCAGCACTCGGGGACTGTGGGTAACACTGCTTCCCCCTTTGCCAGCTTATAGGTGACAGAGGCTTCTGTAGTCACTCACCGCTGGGTAACTACTCCCCTTTTTGTCCTTCACACACTTTGGTAATCAATCCCTTATATTTAAATTCCTTCTATTGGAAACACCTATAGTGGTTTCTGTTTTCTTTTCTTTTTTTTTTTTTTTTTCCTTTTTGAGACAGGGTCTCTCTCTGCTGCCCAGGCTGGAGTGCAGTGGTGCGATCTCAGCTCACTGAAACCTCTGCCTCCCAGATTCAAACGATTCTCCTGCCTCAGCCTCCCGAGTAGCTGGGATTACAGGTGTGCACCACCACACCCAGCTAATTTTAGTATTTTTAGTAGAGATAGGGTTTCACCATGTTAGCTAGGCTGGTCTCGAACTCCTGACCTCAGATGATCCACCCGCCTCAACCTCCCAAAGTGCTGGGATTACAGGCGTGAGCCACCGCAACCAGCTGTTTTCCTTACTAGTCACTCACTGTTATCTCAATTCTGTCCTTAGACATAGCTCACTCTAAAACCAGAATGCATGTTAAAGTAAGATTACTCACTACGCTCTAGCACTACTCAATTCCACTGTTGTGATTTCTTTTTTTTTTTTTTTTTTTTTTTTTTTTTTTTGAGGCGGAGTCTGGCTCTGTCACCAGGCTGGAGTACAGTGGCGTGATGTCAGCTCACTGCAACCTCTGCCTCCCAGGTTGAAGCAATTCTTCTGCCTCAGCCTCCTGAGTAGCTGTAACTACAGGCACACACCACCATTCCCGGCTAATTTTTGAATTTTTAGTAGAGATGGGGTTTCACTATGTTGGCCAGGATTGTCTCAATCTCTTGACCTCGTGATCCTCCCTCCTGGGCCTCCCAAAGTGCTGGGATTACAGGTGTGAGCCACCACACCTGGCCTTTTTTTTTTTTTTTTTTTTTAAGAGACAGGGTCTCACTGTCACCCAGTCTGGAGTGGAGTGGCACAATCTTTCACTGCAGCCTCAACCTCCTGGGCTCCAGCAATCCTCCCATGTCAGCCTCCTAAACAGCTGAGACTACAGGTGTGTGCCACCATCCAAGCTAAGTTTTAAAAGTTTTTTGTAAAGCTGGGGTCTGGCTATGTTGCCCAGGCTTACAATTTATAGAGCTCCAGATGCCCTCATTTGTAGCTGCTTCTGATAAATTCCACACTATGGCCAGAAGATGGCAGCAAACCACCTTCACCCATTCACCTACAGCCCAGGACACCAACCCAGGTTTTCAAAATCTCAGCTTCACATTCCTAGATCTGCAGAGGTACTCTTCGTGGCCACCTGGACAACTGGCAAACCATTCTGTTTCCTTACACGTACACATATCATCCATATAACCCAAACTCTTACCAATAAAACCCCAACATCACAACCAGGGCATAAATTCTCTATCAAACATCATGGTGATATCCTTCTCTTCGATTTTTGGTAAACATTTGGAATTCGATAAACTATCATCCCTAATTAAGACGAACACTTTTAAAGAGAGATCCACAAAACATCGCCAGTCAGCTGACCTAGGCGGTTTGAGTGTATTTGTTCTTTGATGTGCCATCCTAAGGGAACCTGGTGGGGGGAAATACATGCATCAGCAGCCATCGGTGCCCAGCAGAGCAGCCTAACACAGCCAGGTTCCCTGTATCCCCCAGCTCCACCCAGAGCCACCTGTTGGCACTGGCCAGTGGGACCCAGAGTCCTGACCATTTGCAAGGTTTCAGGTGGCTTCTAAGAATTCCAACATTCATCAGCATACATTCAGCTGTTACCTTAATCAGCATATGATTCTTTCAGTATCAGAAAATTAGTGAAAACACAGAACTCCTGGATCATCTAACCATTTGGACAATTACTCCAATTCTGAAGTTGGTGAAAGCACTTTTAAATAAAGCAAATCACTCCATAAATGCCTTAAGGAGTCCCAGGTGGTAATGAGAAACAAAGGCCCTTTGTATGCGAACACGTTTGTGGAAAATGTAATAATGAAAGCACACTTTTGCAGTCTTAATTAAAAAAAAAAGGAAAAGATTGATCAAACTGAATTAAAAATGTTCTGTGCTGAAATAGGGCCATGGCCCAGGTAAGTGATCACAAATTCTTGCTGGTGTTGGAATCTCCATTCTTGGTTGTGGTTTGGAATGAAGACAGAATTTCCTCTTATTGTGCCAGGTTTTTCTTCTTTATGTCTGTTATGATAACAATGTTCTGTGCTGGCCGAGCCATGACTCAGTGAGTGACTCAGAGCACGTTCAGTACTCACCCCTCCCGTAGGCATGTGCCCAGGCATACAGGCACATGGCCTCCCTCTCCCAGGAGCCTTCTGCCCCTGAAACCTGCAGGGGCCTGAACCTGAAACAGAGAGGCCTCTGGAACAGAGGCATGGCTCCGTCGAGGTCTGTGGTGTTGGCCAAGGCTGCTTCCCTCTGTGCCTGCTTGAATTCCACCCCAAACTGGATTTCCCATCTGCCCTGTTCCCTGAGATGGTCAAGATGGAGATCAATTCCATGGTTTGGCCAGAGCAGCCAATGGGGGGAGAGTTAGGACCATTCTGGGTGGCTATGAAAACCTGGCCAGAGCATCCAAGCTCACATGCTCCCAAATGATGGCACCTGGCTGCTGACCTCACTGTGGTCCCCCACATCCAGCAGAAATGGGAAAGGGACATAGGAGCCACTGCAAAGAATAGCAGCTATGACCACCCCTGGCACAGACAAGACCAACATGGCTCCTTAGGGACAAGGACCCTGCAGATGGCTTTATTTAGGGCCAAAAAGAGGCAGGGGATAGGAGTCCTCCTGGAATTCTATCAGTCTCTGCCTCTTCAAATGCTCAGTGAAGACCCCTGAGGGGAGGATGGAGTGTCTGTGCCAGACGGGAGGAAACGCTGAGGGTCGCTGGGTTATGGAAAGTAATCAGAGGGCCAAGGGATGAGCCCTCTGAAGGCCTCAAGGCTGAAGGGCCCTCCTCTCATCTGCCAGGCATAGCTGCCACCCTATCTCATCTGTTTCATGGGGGGCTGGCCTTCTGCTGAGGCCGAGGGTGGTCTCAGTCAAGAGGGGTATCAACCACCTGCCCTACAGACCCAGCTAGCAACATGAGACCAGATAAGACAGTCTCCAAGCTTACCTCCAGCTACCAATTAGGAAAAACCATGTAAGACAGCCTTCAAGTAGGCAGTCAGTTTAGGAGCCGGCCCCAGGAGGCCCTGATTTGGAAAATCAACACAGAAACCCTAAGTCTAGGAACAGGACTATAGAAAACGGTCCTTGAGACCCTCTCTGCCTACAGTTGCCTGTAATGATGTCATCCTTTCCTAGTCCCTTTCAAGACAAATAGGACATGAGTAGAGAAGTGAGGATATGCAAACTGCAGATAAACGGGCCCCCTTGAAGAAACTGTAGACCCCTCTATCTCGGTCACCAACCCTGCCCCAGATGTGGTTCTTACTTCCTTCACAGAAGCTGTGACCCCACCAGGCCTTGCTCAGGAGTCAAGGAGAGCCTCAGCCGGTCCTGCAGTCTGGGATATGATGGGGAGACCAGGAGACTCCCCCAGGGTGCAGATACCACCTCCCCCTGGTACCTGCCAGGCATAGCTGCCACCCTCCTAGTAGCGAGAGGCTGGGCCGGGCTCACACATCAGATTCTGCAGTGTTTTAGCCTTTAATTAAGAGCTGGGTCAATGGAGCCATCACTCTCCCCAAGATCCCCCTGCAGCAGATGGCCCTCACCATGGCTACCTGTGAGACAGGGCAGCCCTGTGGCAGCCAGCCCTGCTGAGGGGTCTGTCTGCAGTGGCCTAGGAGAGGGGTTCATCTCTTAGACCCAGAATGTGGCAGCAGCAACAAGGCCAGAGGCAGCTCAACTGAGGTCAGGGATGGTGGAGGAGACAGACAGGAAGCGTGGGGCTCTCCTCCTTCCTCTCTGAATCCCAATGGGGCCAAGGCCAGTGTTCAGAAACAGTACAGTCTCCCCCAGGGGCCTGGAGGCTCTTCTGGCCACTCTCTGGAAGCCCTTAGTCCCCAATTCCCTGCAGACCGGTGTCACAGGGTCACTGGGTTTGGGGAGCAGGCTGGGTACCACCCCACAAGCCTTGAGGCCCCGGGCCTGGGAGGTGAGTCCAGCAGGCCTGAGGCCAGAGCCACCAGGAGACTGGGAGTCACCTTCTACTAACTCTGCTTGTCAGTCACTACAGGCACCTAAGAAGGTGACCTCTCCCACAAGCTTCCAGGGCTGCCCCAGCCGGGCTGAGGCAATAGCAGGTCGTAGCTCCTGGGTCCTTATAGATCTGTGACCTTGTTTTCCACAGCAGCTGCAATCTGCTGGAGCCGATAGCCCAGCTGCATCTTCTGGGCCGTACCATCCTCCTCCAGGGCAGTGATGATCTGAAACAGAGACAGATGCCATCAGGGGGAGACTTCTCTGGCCAACGTGTTTGCTGCAGAATTAAATAGGCCTCCTAAGACGCTGTAGCATGAGTGGGATAGAAGGCCAAGAAACCCTGCTAGTTGCTTCATGTACTTTCTGTGACCTCAGGGCCTCATCGGCGGGAGGGGTAATAACATCAAAGCCACATGGGGTTTCAGGATTAATAAGGTAGGAAATGAAGGATTTTATTCTGTACCGAGCCCCTCAGAAGCCCTGCTGCAGCCAACCTGGCTCACCCACCTGCCAAGCAACAGCATTTCCCAAGTTCCTATCTGCCCAGTGCCAGACAAGGGACAGAGACCCAAGAATGACCAGACACATGCGGTGGGAAAACAGACATTGATCAAACACCAATCACAAATTGGGGGCTGCCACAAAGGGAACTGGTAGGAACTGGGAGGGCAGCAGCACTTGGGAAAACAGCACTTGCCCACCATGTCTCCACGAAGGGACATTCCTGCATTACACCCTGCCTCCCCCACGCCCCATGCCATGGCCCACACCATGGCCAGGAAGGCTGTGGGCCACGAGGCAGGTTCCTCATCTCTGAGCAGCAACAGCCATGTTACTGGTGCCACACAAACATCTAAGTGGACTATTCCAGCAGGCACCCAGTAGGTTCACTGGCAGGTGCTCAGATCTTCAGGCCCACCCCAGGGATCCTCCAAAAAGCTTCAGCAGCTCCATGGTACCCTCACAGCCCTGGTCCTGTGCCTGGACTCTCTCTTGGCAGCTCATGCAGCCAAGCCAGGCCTGCATCTGCATGTTGGCAGTGCCCAACATGCTGCCAACTCAGCAGATACACACCATCTCCAGGCCCTGGTAGACCCCTCAGCCCCCATAACCATCAGCACTGTGCCTTGCCACCCTGCTGGGGAACTGGAATGGGGAGTGGTGGGACGGGTGAGAGCACAGCCAATACCAGGAAGCCCACCTGGAGAACACTTCCCAAACCACGAGGCCCAGCCTCCCGCTATGCTGTCCCTGGGGGAGACCAAGGCCCCCACCATGAGTCACAGGGCCAGAGCCTCTCAAGCCTCCTGGGAGGCCTTGGGTCAGCCTGCCAGTTGGGGCCCAGGGCCTGCCCACCTGGTCATAGTACTTGTTGATGTACTTGTAGAGTTCATGCAGGGCCACTCGCGCCCAAGGTCTCCGGAGTAGTTCTAGGGAAGAGGCCAAATGAGAGGTGAGAGAGATAAGGGTTGCAGCCAGCCACAGGAGGTGGCCCAGGACCCCAGGGAAGGGTTGGGGGAGAAGGGGACCTCAGAGGTAGAGAAAGGGATGAGCCCTGCAGTGGGAAGCAGAGTCCCCTCCAAGGCCCACGGACCCCGGGCCAGGCATGCCCAGCTGGGGACACAACAGGGCAGGGCAAGGGGGCCTCCTTAGTGGGAAGACAGCCCAGGTCTACCTGCTTCAGCAAGGCCTGGGGTTTCCACTCTCGCCCCCTCGAGGTTCTAACCCAGGCCCTCTGCTACCAGGTGACTTCAGAGCCAAGTGGCACAGATGCTGCTTGCGGGCTGACAGCCCAGCATGATTCTGCTCTGGTCTAACGCAAGCATTTCCTGAGGTCACTCTCAGCCCCCTCCACGGGGCCATCTCTGAGCCTCAACTTCCTCACCTGGTCGATGGAGTTGGTGTCACCTAACTTGTGGAGTTCTTGTGAGGATCAAATAAGACAATCAAAGCACCCCGTGAAGGGCTTCACACAACACCCCAAAAGCACAGCTGCTGCGAATATTGTGGTTGTCATCATCCTTTCAGAAACATTGCTCATAAACTCCCTGGAGTTACACTTTAGGGCTGTTTTAGGAGTGCGAGGGGTAGAAGGGACACCTGTGCCACCAAGGGAGGCACAGCAGTGGGAAAACGCATGCAGGCAGACCCAGGCAGGCCTGGGGCCGAATCCCAGCTACCTTGCAAGCGCCTGGCTGAGTCAGGGTACATGGCAGCTGCCAGGACAAGACCCCTGCTTGCTCTGTGATGAGACAGTGGGGGCCCTGGTCTTTCAGTGGCAGTTGGAACATTCTGCACTTATGTGTCCTGCTCCAACCAGCTCACAGGGCTGCTGAGGTTCCCAAGGGCTTCCTTGCAAAGGGGCAGTGTGAAGGGGGCAGGACCAGTGTGGTGGGAGGCCTATGCCCAACCCAAGAAGCAGAGGGAGGCCTTACCCAGGACAGCTCAGCCAGGACAGAGTTCATCTCTTGGTCGCTGGCTGGGACAGTCTGTCTGATGTCTGCATAGTACCTGCCAGAGAGCCAGGGTACAGCAGCTGCTGGGTAAACAAGCCCACTCCCCCCGACCCCACCAAAGCCCACCCTCTGGGCCTCAGCTGCACACACCCTCCAACCTCTACCCATCTCGCCCTCCAGTACCTTTCCACCATCCGCTTGTACCGAGGGGATGTCCCGCGCATACAGAAGTTTGTTGATCGGGGAGTCCTGGACACAGCAGGAGGACAGCAAAGAGGAAGGAAGGAAGGAAGGAAGGAAGAAGGATGAGGGCCCCTGTTTGGGTGATCAAGTGTCCTGGGTTTCCCAGCACTGCTTCAATTCAGAAAATGAGGAAGCCCCTGAGTCCCAGAAAACCAGGACAGGTGGTCACCCTAGCCTACTTCCTTCCACAGGAGCCTCCTCTGCTCCCTCCCCTCCGCCACTGTCCAGTCTCTGATGTCATAGGAAATCATTTCTCAGCTCCTCATGCCTCCGTCTAGATCCAGCAAAAGGCGGGTACGCAGGGCAGGAAGCATACGGTTCACTCCCGGGATCAGCATTTTCAAAATTAGCAAACTGAGACCCAGAACATTACCTAAGGTACTGGAGTGAGATGGGTGGAGGGGGACACCTGTGCCACCAAGAGAGGCACAGCAGTGGGAAGATGCAGGCAGGCAGACCACCTCACTCCCCAGTGGCTGAGCTCGGATTTGAAGCAGGTCTGTCCAGTCAGTTCCCACCACTTTAATACACCCAGACACAGCCTCTACCACTGAACTGGGTTCAAGTCCCAGCAGCCATGGGCTCTGGGCAGCATACTTCTTTTTTTTTGAGACAGAGTCTTGCTCTGTTGCCCAGGCCAGAGTGCAGTGGAATGATCTCGGCTCACTGCAACCTCCGCCTCCTAGGTTCAAGCGATTCTCCTGTCTCAGCCTCCTGAGTAACTGGGACTACAGGCGCCCACCACCACACCCGGCTAATATTTGTATTTTTAGTAGAGACGAGGTTTCACCATATTGGTCAAACTGGTCTCAAACTCCTAACCTCAGGTGATCCGCCTGCCTCAGCCTCCCAAAGTGCTGGGATTACAGGGCATGAGCCGCTGCACCCCACTGGCCAGCACACTTCTATTCTCAGGACCTCTCCTCATCCTAGAGCTGCTGAGAAGGTGAGAAACATCTCGAGGTAACGCTGTCCCCCATGAGCAGGGACCCAAGACCAGTTCCTCCGACTACCCGAGTCAGGATTCGCGCCTTCTCGACAACTCTCCATGGGGGGATCCCCTGGCACTCCTGATTCACACTACTCCTGAGCTACCCAGGAGCCATTTGCTGTTCTGCTGGGAAAGGGAGGTACTGGGAAGATCTGGCAGAAGTTCCAGCCACCACATAGGGTCCAGCCTGGAGAAGGCCCTCCAGGTCCTGGTGTGGCGCTTTGGTTCTTAGCTCATTAGAGGCATAATGATGACAGCATGTGGAACAAAAACGGCTCCCAAAAGACAGTGCTTCCATTTTGGACAGAACTTTCCGTTTCTGTTTTTGTTTTGCACTGTTACCGGGGCCGAAGTGCAGTGAATGGCGCATTCATGGCTCACTGCAGCTTCAACCTCCCAGGCTCAAGCCATCCTCCCACCTCAGCCTCCCGAGTAGCTGGGACCACAGGTGCACACCACCACTCCTAGCTAATTTTCATATTTTTTTGTAGAGATGAGGTTTTGCCATGTGGCCCAGACTGATCTCAAACTCCTGAGCTCCTCAGGTGATCCGCCCACCACAGCCTCCCAAAGTGCTGGGATTCTAGGCGTGAGCCACCGTACCCAGCTAATTTTGATTTTTCCCAGAGGGGTAAGGATGTATCTTTCAAGAGGTCCCAAGCCAACTGAGACCTGGGGGTCTAGGCTAAGCAGAGCCCCACTCACGGACCTGCAGTCACACGAGAGCCCTGCCTGCTGGGCGCCTGAGCAGACACCCTGGGGACCTCATATGTCAGGAGACTCCCGGCCTTGACTGCTGTGACAACAGACTCCCAAATTCTGTGCTCCTGGATGGCTCAGACCACTCAGTCTCCTGTACTTCCCAGCTCCCCTCCTTGCACGTCCCTCAAACCATGACACCCCCTAGACTTTCTTCCCTACTTCCCCACTGGCAGGCAGACACCTCCAGCACCCTAGAAATCAAGCCCACTCAGCAGCCTGGAGCTGCTCCAGGACTGAATAATTTGTGTCTGTCCCTGGAAACCCCACAAATACCAGACTCTCCTCCTCCAAGTCTAAGCTTACCATAGCCAGAGGCCCAGGGATATATGACCCCTCCTTCCTCCTCATCCCCCACATCCGACCTTCAGCTTCTGCCTGCCCTGCACCCACCTGCTCAGCTTGAACCCAGCCACTGCTTGTCAGGAAGACAGCACAGCGTCCTCTCGGGCCTCCCTCACTCAGCTCATCCATGCACAGCTGCCACAATGTTCCACCAACTCTCAGGTCTGGCCACACCACTCCCGTTCCCAGACCTTCTGTGGCTCTCACTGCCCCAGGAGTGATCCTGCCACAGCCTGCCACCACCCTGCACCCCAGCCACACCAGGCTGCACTTGCTGCCCACAACTTCACCTGTGAGTTGGCACACAATGCCCCCTCCTCTTGCTCATCCCTTAAGACTGAGGCATTGCCACCTTCCAGGGGGCCCCTGGGACGAAGCCTTGGCCTGGGGATGTCAGACGTCTCCCCCTTAACCTCTCCTTGAAGTTCTCAGAAAAGCCTGGAATCTGAGTGCACACACAGCACTGTCCACCCTCACCCATCCCCCCTCCACGTCCATCCTAGACTCACTCACCCGGCCCAGCTTGTGGTCGGCCAGGGTGCAGGCATCCATGAAGGTCTGTGCAATGACAAGGAGCACCGCATCCATGTTATCAGATGTCTGCACGTCGAACACAAACTGCGGGTTTTTTATTATATTGATCCAGAATCTCAGAGGCAAGCTGTGGGTGGGGCAGGCATGGCCGATGAGTGTGCTGGGGAGGCAGAAGAGAAGACCCACACACACACCTAGAGCCCACCCGGCTCCACCCCACCTGTTGGTCTTCCAGATGTGGATGGTGTCCTGGTCGGAGATGCCATGCTGCTGGGCCTGCTCGTCCAGCAAGTCGAAGAAGTACTTAACAGCAAGCGGCACAGGTCGGCTGGTGCTGAGGATCACCTGGAACAGGTCATCCACGAACTTCTGCAGGGTGCCCTGCGGGAAGGGGGAAGCAGGGAGGTGCCGTCAGCAAGGGGGCCTCAGCAGCAGCCCAAGACTCAGACACCCCCAGCGCTGTGCCCCACACCACCCCCAAATCCCATGAGTGGCCCTGCTCCCCCTCAGCCCAGGCCCCACCACCTTGGCAGCCCCCACCCCACCTTCATGGACAGCAGGCGGGTCAGGTAGATCTCAGGGATGGCCTTGGCGCGCTCACGCTCCCCACCCCGAAGGCTGCCCCTCCGAGGCCTGGGTGGCTCTGGCTCATCACTTGGCTTCACCAGGTGCCAGGGCCGGATGCCCCCCTCATCTACATCCTCCAGCATTGGGGTCCCTGTGGCAAGAGCCCACAGCTGTCACCCGTCCCAGGTGCCACCTCTCCTGGCCCCCTGGGTCTTGCCAGCTCTCCCAGGGGTGGGGGCACCTGGTCGAGGGCTTCCCTGGGCAAAAAGGAAATAGGCACAAGCCTGCCCTGAGGCCCAAAGGACCTTCCCCATGACTCAGGGCTGGGCAAAGCAGGGGGAGAGGGCCATGATGGGGGTGGTACTCACGCTCTCCAGGGACATAATCCTGGTTTTCCCGAAGCACATGCTTGGTGAGGCAGGGAACAAGGGCCACAGTTGCTCCATCTGGGACCTGCTGAGCACAGCTGGTGATCCCTCCACCAGCCCCTCCCCCACAAGGCCCTCCTCCAGCTCCCCACCCCTCCCACCTTGTAATGCTGCAGCGTGTTCAGGCGCCTCCACAGACCCTGGACCTCAGAAGTGACATCCTCGTCAGAAAGAATGAGGTGCCCGGCCACCCCAGACCGCCACTCTGCAAGGGCAAGGAAGGACTGGGTGCAAGGCTGGCAGGATACCCCTCCCACAGTGAAGCCCATCTCTTCCTCCACAAGAACACCAGCCCCTCCATCATGGGGCAGCCTTACTCAACCTATCCAATGACCAAGAGCAGGGACCCCTCCCCCAGATGAGAGGCTGTCCAACAAAGATGTTCCAGAGCCAGCTTCTGCCTGCCTCCCAGCGGCCTACCCACCCTGAGTGATGAGCTGTCCCTGCAGAGCAAGGCAAGCCCAGGCCCAACACTGGCTCAGGTCCGCAGGGGCCCTCCATGCCCTCACCAACATCCAGGGTGCGAGGGTCTGGCCGCTGGGTGAGAGGCACTCCTTTATAAAGCTGGTCCAGCATCTTCTCCTTGGCCTGGGAGATGGTGTCACAGTCCAGGACCTTCACGGGCACGCCCTGGGCCTCTCCTGCCCCAGGTCCCACAGCCAACAGCGCATTCAAGGTCTATGCAGGACACAGAAGCCGTCAGGATTCATGTACACTCAGGATGACCGAGACACAGGCCGAGGGCAGGGACAACTCGTAGGAGCCGCTGCCTCCGACCCCCCACATACCACGTATTCCCTAACTCTCATCTCTTCACCTGCCTGCCTTCCCCAGGGACAGCAGCTTCCTCCCCATTGTGACCCCAGCACCTAGCACAGTGCACTTATAAATGACTATGGAATAAATGGCAGAAAAAAATGAGTGAGCACCAGTCCCCAGGTTCCTGGCTGAATGGGTCAGGCTGCAGGAGCTTTGGGAAGCCTGTATGAGCAAATATTCCCACCCATCTGACAGGGGAGGGGCTCAGCAGGCTTGAATGGGGGGTTTCCCACAGGAATTCTCGTGCATAACTAAGGGGAAAGCGAACCTGGAGAGAAATGCTTGCCAGAGTGGGGCTGGTGTGGTGGGCAAGGCCGCCACTCATTTTCTGGTAGGGCCAGGCAGACAGGGTCAGGCCCTGGCACAGCTCAAGCCCATGTCCAGGACAGGGCTGGCTCCTCCCCAACCCTGGTTGTGGCTACCTGAGTTTCATCCCCAGTCTGGGGCACCTGGAGCCCTTATCATCAAGGTTTGCCCTAAGCTGCTATCCTGCTAAGCTAGTCTGATGGGCTGTCTCCAGCAGCCAGCCAGAGGTCAGCCCAGCCCTCCATCCAGGTACCCACATCAGAAGCTGGTGTTCAGACCCCACACACCCGCGCACCCTCAACCCTCACCCTCACCTCAGACCCACACTGCAGGCCACACACACGCACACCCTCACCAGGGGACGGTGCTCCATACACACATGCACACCCTCACCAGGGGACGGTACTCCACGTCCTCTCTGAGCAGGCGGTTGTCATTCAGGGTGTACTTGGCCTTGCCAGTCACACTGTCCACTGGCCCCTTGTCCACTTGATGCTTAATCCCTCGGAAAAGCATGTACAGAGGCTCCCCTACAGAGTCCTAGAGGAGTACAGGCAGTTAGGGGCCCCCCTGGCAGGTGGCAGAGGTTATGGGACATGACGCACACTGGGGAAGGGGACAGGACATGGGCTTAAGGGGACTGAGGACAGGCTAAGCAGGAGTCTCTGCTCTGGCACAAGTGTCCAAGCTGCATGGTGGTTGAGGGCTTAGTGGTCTGGAGGGCCTGACCCTCCGTGGACGGGAGCCCTGTCCACCTCTGCCCCTCACCCTCACGAAGGTGTAAAGGCAGATGGACATCCAGTTGGTGAGCAGCTTCTCCACCACGGTCTCTGTCCTGAGATGACAGGAAAGGGGAGTGCCAGGGTCAGCAGGTGGGACTGCGGGCCTCTCTATCCTGCAACACCCCCAGCCCGAGGCCCCATCCCAGTTCCAGCCGTCCAGGGCCCACCCAGCCCCAACAGCCACACAGACCTGCGCAGCATCAGCTTGGGGTTCTTGGCCACATACTGGGCAACCAGGTCACTGAGCAGGGTGCGGAGGATGTCGGTGAAGTACTCAAGCTTCCCATGCAGAGCCACGGTGAGCAGAGATGCCACGTAGGCGCGGTCCCGAGCCGAGAAGGTGCGCTGGCTCTCCAGCGTGTGGATGAACTGCACTCAAAGAGAGGAATGGGAGAATGGGGTTAGGGGGACAGAGGGGCGGGCTCGGAAACTATGCCCTGGAGAAGGGGCAGGGCCAGGGGCGGGCCAGGAAGGTGCAGGTGGGGGCACCTTGGTGAGGAAGAGCTTGCTGTTGAGCAGGTTAGAGAGTTGCCCCAGCCCTTGCTCCACGGTGGGCCGTCTGCTCTCAGGCACACCCAGGTCCCGGTGCAGGGGCGACTCGCGGTGTCCAGGGAAGAAGATCCTCTCTGCATACACCTTGTAGTCAAGGAAGGGGATGCCGCTGCCCAGGAGGTCACTGGTGAGATCGGTCATCTCGGTCATGAGGTCTGTTAAGCAGAAGAGGCCAGATTTGGGCACCAATCCCATGGGATGGGAGCGGGTTTGGACAGAGCCTGGAGAGCAGAGCCCATTCTCCCGGCCGCACCTGTGAATTCCTTCTTGCAGCGGTCACGCACGCTGCTCTCCAGATTCTCCAGCTGGATCTGAACCTTCTTATAGTCCCTCAGGGCCTGCTTGCTCTTCCTCCTGCTCAGCACCAGGGTCAGGAGAGGACAGCTGGATGAGGCCAAGGCCCTCACTGGGTCGTACTGGCCCAGCCCTGCCTGACCTAGCCCCAGGCATACCCTGGCTACATCCAGCACAGTCCAACCCAGCCATGCCAGCCAAGCCGAAGCCTAGCCCAGTACAATTCAGCCTGTCCCCTCCCAAGCAAGTCACACACACCCATGCCCTGTCTAGCCCAGTACAGTTTGGCCTAGAGATGAGCCAACCACACCCGGCGGAAACTGTCCCACAACCTCTTTTAATAAATAAAGGTTTGTTAGAATGCAGCCACGTTCGTGTGTTTACGCGTCACCCCAGCTGCTTGTGTGCCACAGTAGCAAAGTTGAGTTGTTGAGCAAAGACCACTTGGCCTGCAAAGCCTAAAATATTTTCTCTCTAGCCATTTACAGAGAAAGTCTGGTGACTTCTAGCCCAGCCTGTCCCTTCCCAGTCCAGCCAGATCCCATGACCTGCCCCAGCCCAGCCACATCTGGCTGCACCCACCTGTACATGAGGACAATGATGATGACACCCAGAGCCAGAAGAGAGGTGCCCACCCCCAAGCCCACCTGGGCTGCCACAGGAAAAGCCCCAGGGCTCTCGCCGTCATACTGCACATGACCCAGGGAGAAGCGAGGTTCCCCATCTGCACCTGTGTCGGGAGCCGCCTGTGAGCGAGGGTTTAGCCCAGGTCAATGCCCGCCCAGCCAGGGACCTGCCCACTGACCATGAACTCAGGCAAAGCGTCAGGTGCCTCTCGGAGGGCATGGTGCCGTGGCAGGGGCTGCTCCATGGGGGGCTCACAGTACAGGTGGTGCCGGGTCAGCGTCTTCACCACACAGGGGCCGTCCCCTATCATGGCCACCACCTCCTCCTTGGACATTGCAAGGTCCAGGTTCTCCCCCTGGAACAGAGGGTCACCAATCAGTCACTCAGATCCTGTCCTCCCCAAATGTGGGAAGGACCCTGAGACCCACTCCCAGCAGCAGGGCTGAGCTGACAGCCTCTCAGCACCCTTCCCCTGTGTGCAGGCCAGTCACATGGTGTCCTCCACGCTGGTCCTCATCACCCTTCTCTGCCCTTCCCTGTCCTTCCTCTCCAGAATGAAAAATCCAGAGAACATAAAGCTGTCTCCCAAATCCTGCCCAGTTACCTAACAAAGCCGGAGCCCCACTCTGTGTCTGATGGCTCACCAGGTAGGTAATGATGGTGTATCTACCTGTGGTCTGCCCACATGCCCATCTGCTGCCCACTGCATATGTCCAAGACACATGCCTAGCACATATCCATGTGAGCTAGGCTGCCAACGGTGCGTCAGCCCAGTGGCCTGCGTGGACCACACCACCCAGCTACTGCACAGGCCGTACACATGAATGCAGTCATTCCAGAGCCTGCCATGAAGCGCATCAGGACCCCGGCCACCAGCCAAGCAGTCAAGGCCATGCCAGATGTTAAGCTAGGCAACCCACCGCCAGCCCCGTCTGCCCCGCCACAGCAAGGACGAGGAGCCATGTCCATCCACCAGCCCCTGCTCTACTGTCTCGGCCTCTGCCACACACAGCGGTGCTATCCAGCCAAGGGAAGGGTCTCGGGACCCTGCCAGGTCCAAGTAGAGGCAGTACCTCCACGGAGAACACACTCCCAGGCTTGTGCCGGAACGGCATGGTGGGGTCCTCAGGGTTGAGTGGCTGCAGGGTGGGGTCGGCTTCATAGGAGAAAGGTGTGGGGTTCAGTGTTGCAAAGTCAAAGACCAGGTTGTCAAGGATAAACTCTACCCGGACCCAGGGGTCCTCTGGCAGGCCCGGGAGGGCGGGTGTGCGGCACGTGATGAGCTGGGAGGAGTTGACGTGGCACAGCTCCTCAAACTGGAAGGAAGGCAGGCAGGTTGATGAGGGGGCCAAGCAAAGATGGGAAGGGCCTCCTCTGGCACCTGCTCTGGCTGTCCCCGGGGTGTGGTGTGGGGTGAGGGGAGAGTATGGAGGTATCCAAAGGTGTCCTACCTGCTGGCCACTGCAGGAGGGTCCCAGGGAACACGCCGTCTCCGGGACCAATCGGCGCCTCCGTCCAAGCCCGTGGCTGGGCTGCTGCATTCTTGAGACGACAGTCACTCGAATTCTTGGCGTCTGCACCACATCCAGATTCTGGCCACGGACCCGTATCTCACGTCCTCCACTGAAACAGACCATGAGCCACTGATGGCTTACGTGACCTGGACCTAAAGCACAGCCCAACCCCAGCTAGGTCAGCTCAGCGCCGGCCCCAAACCACATGACCCCTCGCCCTTACCAGCAGCATGGGATTCTCAGCACCCCAACATAAAGCGCTACAAACCCCCCCAGAGTGGAGATGCAAAGATCTCCCCTGCCACCTGCCATGCAGCCACACCCTTGGCCCAGCACCTGAGGAAGCTCTTGGTGGGGCCAGCAGAAGTGATGTTGGGGTCGGAGGTGTACTTGAACTGGCCGTGTTGAAGCCTCCGCTCCGTAGCCCCAAACCACACAGCCACAGGGAGCGTGGCAGGCGCAGGGTGTGGGCTGGTCTCACACCGCAGCTGTTCTGACTGCTGTTCTGACAACCTGGGAGGGGGAGGTGGGAATGAATGGAGGGGTGCAGGCAGGGGAATCTCGGACCACTCAGGCCCCAGCTGTCCTCCCTTTAGCGCTGACGGCAGTCTCCACCAGGTGTCCCTGGAGACACTCCCACGACAGCCAGCTAGGGAGGGTCTGGCCACTCTCAGAAGGAGCAGACTGGCCCTTTCCCCTTGCTGCTCTCCCAGCATCCCAGCCCCCTCCATCTTCCCCCTGGAGCACATGGATTTCTGCAGGAAGAGGAAGTGGCCCTCACAAGTGACAAGGCTGGTCTCCAACCACCACTCGGATGTCCTCCAGCCGCCCAGTCAGGAGCCTAGAGCCATTCAGGGTGAGACAGGTGCCCCCAGCTCTGGGACCGTGGGCCGGGAAGATGGAATGGACCCTTGGGTTCTGTGGGAAGGACAGGGAGAGAGATGAGCATCGGACCAGAAACAGGGGAGGTGGGGGACCACCTGAGAGACAGGATGGCCCAGGGCTGGGAACCCCACCAAGGCATAGCCAGATGGGTTGAGAGGAGCCGCCAGAGGGGGTGGTCCACTGGCAGCTGGGGGTAGCTCAGCAGTCAGGTACCTGGTAGGCAAAGTCGTGCTCTGAGACGCCACGTCCTCTTCCTGGCACCTCCACCACTGCGGCACCAGCCACCTCCTCTCCACTGGCCCCGGTGATGCACACGAGGCTATGGGCACAGGGCAGGCTATGGGGTGCCAGGCTGCACCGAGGGCCCCCCCCCCCCCAAGTTTACCTGGCAGTCCCTCTCCCTGTCCCACTGTCAGGTGATCTTCCCCTCCCCATCCTCCACAAGATTGACAGAGACCCTCTCTCACTTTGAAGGGAATTCTTTATGACGCCTCAAAAGGCCTTGGAATCTGAGAATTAATATTTGTAGCTTTGATCATTTAAGTTCAACACCAGAGGCCCCCAACAAGGAAAAATTTATCTGTGGCACAAATTTACAAAGGGGCCCTGTCAGCCTGGTTGTGGGGCGAGCTGCTGAGCTAGTGAGTGGGCACAGCCAGCCGCCCATGTCCTCTGCCATGTCACATTCACAGTACCCACTCAAAGCATGGTAGAAACTTGATTTATTCAGGAAAAAGAGTCCCTGAAAGCCTCTAGTTAGATATAGGAATACACGTGAAGGGAAAGTGAACTGTCTAAGAAAATGCTGGTTCTTAGCCAGAAAACAGAAGCTTGGGCAAATTAACTTCCAGAATGTTAAGCCTGCAGCAGCTCAACTCAGTGGCATTATCACAGTTGTTTCCAACACTAGGAAGACAAGTGACATGTGAGCCACGCAGGGGAGGCTCCAGACAGAATATATGCTAATTGCTCCATAAATCACTTTAGCCTTATGGTTTTGGAGCATTAACAGTCAACAGTCACCTTAAGCTCTCGGTCATAACACATTCAAGGGAAACTCCACGCTGCAGCAGAGTGGTTCCTTGTTTCAAACACAGATTTGGGGCCTCCTGAATCCAGATGTCTGAGGGGGAGTTGGGATCTGCTCTGTGTTGGTTTGGGGCAGGGTCTGCAGGTTACCCTGATAGCCAGGTTTGGGCCCTGCTGCTTGTGAGCATCTCCTTAGGAGTGTCCTGCACGTGCAACTTTGGGGCCTGCAACCGCTGGCCAGGTTACCATAACCCAGAATCTCGGTGAGCAGTGAGCCCCAGGAAGGCAGCAGGGGTTCCCAGAGGTGACAGTGGAGCCTTGCCCTTGGCAGGTGTGCCCTAAGTCTACCCTTCTGAGGAGCCTGGCGGCCCAGGACAATGCCTGGGGAAGAAGAGGGAGCTGGCGAGAAGGCCAGCCCCTGAGCATATCTGTCTGATCTGAGGGCCGTGCTGTCACAGCTATTAATATATCCACAGTCCCTCAGAAGACCAAGGAAGCAGAGCCACCAGTCAGCTCTGGACAGTGACAGGCCCAAGAAGGATTCCCCAGCAGCCCATGCCAAGAACCTACAGGTCTGGTAGGTGCTCAGAGGCTTCAGTGGCAATCCCAGCACTCTGGCATTGTGGCCAGAATCAAGGAACAGGGAGAGAGGGGGCGGATGAGTGGTGGGTGGGAGGCCCCGAGCAGCAAAGCCAACCACAAAGGTCCCAGAGAATGCCATGCTCCTTGCTGGGTGCAGCCAGCTCACCTGCTAGAGACTTCGTACTCCTGGGTGTCCACAGCACAGGGCACTCCAGCCACCGTGACCATGCCCAGCACATCCTGCACATGCTGGCCCAGGTTGGAGCCCCTGATGGTGACACGGGTGCCTCCGTCTACAGGCCCAGTCAGTGGCTCCACCTGCTCTGGGACAAGGACTGCTCACCTCTACTCACCTGGAAAGGCAGCCCAACCTCCCACCTTTGGGCCCCCACACCCTCCCTCCAACAGCAGCAGTGAGGAAGGGATGGCCAGCCTTTCAACAAACCGAGTGGATGAGGGGCGCTGGGCACTGGGTGGCCACAGCCTCAGCCTCAGCCTCACCACAGGCCTCCCGGGTCACACAACGTGGATGCTCCCCCTCACACCACACACAGCCATACTGGGGCATGGCAGTTTGGCAGCGGCTGCAGTCTCCATGTCCCACGGAACAGTCATACAGTACCACTGGGGGTGGCAGAGATGCACGTGAGAGGCAGGCCTGGGAGGACCCTGCTACCGCCGCAGCCTGGCAGCCCGCAGGTGGCTCACCATGCAGCCCTTCAGCACTGTCCACACGCAGACGGCCGGCCCGACGCAGAAACAGCCCCACACGGAGCTCCGGCTGCAGAGCCTCATAGCTGAACTGGAGAAATGGGAGTGGGGTCAGAGCCAAGCATTGGGGGAAGCATCAGGCCTGGGAAGGGGACAGTCAGAGAAAGGACTAAAACGACTAGTTAGGAACATAGGGTCAGAGAGACCCCATGGGGCCACAGGTCGGAAGGCAGAGGCAGAACTGGAGTATGCAGACCCCATGGCGTCTCAAGTTAGAGATCAGAGCTGGGATGCAAGGACTCCCAGCTGATGCACGTGGTCAGAAGTCAGAAATGGGTGCGGAGACTCCCTCAGGGCCACAGGGTCAGAGCGTGGGCCTGGAAAATGTGGTGCAGCCAGCTCCGGTTGACAGCCAGCCTGTGGCCAGTGCAGTGCACCCACGCCCACCCAGGCGCTCACGGTCTGCACCTGGTGCTGCTGGCAGGTGACATGGCACTGGGTATCTGGAGGCGGCTCACACTCGACCCGGGCCTCAACCACCACCTCGAGGCCCTCCAGCTCCATCACACACTCGTTGTCTCCTGAGCCGTCCTGAGGGCAGAGAACACAGCTGTTGGGCAGCTTCAGGAGCTGGGCCCAGGGAGTCCTGCAGCTCCCCCAACAGATCCCCCCAGCACAGCCTCCGCATGGGGTTGGGCCCTGGGACTCTACCCTCTTCCTGCTCCCCCAGGGCATGTACAGAGTTTGTCAACAGCTAAGGAGGCTGCAAGGACAGTGGCAGGCAGGACACACTGACCTGAAAATGGTGCAGGTTCCTGCCTAGCAGCCGGATTTCCCGCTCCACATGGACTGGCATCAAAGTGGAGCCCTGAACGCTCTCCACACAGGGGCAGGAGCTTGCCCCCGAGGTCACCTCTTCCTGCAGGCACCAAGGGCAAGGCAGTCTATGGAGCCCACCCTGCCCAGCTCAGCCCTCTGCCATACCGGGTTCCAGGGGCAAGGCCGGTGTGGGGCTGTAGAGCCCACCCTGCCCCTCGCTCCCTCCCAGTGCAGAATCACCAGACAAGCTGGGGTGGCGTCTTCCCCACATCCCCCTCCCCTGAGGCCTCCTTCCTGGGCTGGGCCTCACCAGCTCCCAGAGCCCGGGGGTGTCATACTGGTAGTCGAGGCTGGACGGGAGGATGAGGGGGGCGGGAGGGCCCTCAAGCTCTGCTGAGTCTCCATCACCTGAGAGGAGGGTGGAAGTGGAGAAGGCGGGTGCGTCACCCCCCGTCCACTCGTCCGCCTCGGGCAGCTCGCCGCCTTCTCTCGTGAGCCAGTCCAGGGCGGGCTTCACGGAGCCCATGGCCCCTGGGAAAGTGGTGGCAGGAACAGTGGCAGGGGGCGGGTCCAGGGGCACTGTGGGAGGAAGGGCCTTGGGGCCAGGGTCTGCAGGGGGCACTGCTGCTGCCTCTGAGGGTGACAGCGGGGAGGCCGAGAGGTCCTCAGGTATGTCTGTGGGTCTGAAGTCAGTGGGGGCAGGGAGAGCGGTTCCAGGCCCATTTGAGGGGCTGGGAGGGGAGGGCTCCTCATGGAGAGGTGACTCGGTGGAGGTCGGGGAAGGTATGGGGCCGGGATCTGTCCACGGCCCCCAGGGGCTGAGCACGGAAGGAGTGGGCCCAGGTGAGATGTCCGAAGTCGTGGCAGTGGAGGGAGCCCCAGGCTCCACAGGAAGGGTGTCAGGAGCAGGGGTGACCAGGGCTTTAGGGGCTGTGGGTGAGGAGGGGCTGGGTCCGTCTCTTGCAGGAGGGGCTGGGGAGACAAGCGGGCTCTGAAGGGGGAGGCAGAGGAAGACAGGAAGGGCCACTCAGCAGGCAGGCGCGGGGCAGGAGGCAGGCAGGCACAGGGTATGTTAAGAGGAAAGGAGACCAAGGAAAAGAAAAATAAAAACAGCCCATTAATTCTCCACAGGAGAACACTGCGGGAAAAGGCTCCAGGGGTGTCTGCACCGAGGTGGGCATGAAGGCCAGATCTCCCCTGCCTTCAGCCACAAACGCCCTCTCCCAAAACAGGCGGGATGTATCGGCGGCCGTTCTCCAAGGAGTCCGTCACACACAGCGGCTCCGGTGCTCAGGACAGAGCCTCACATAGGCAGACAGGCCCCAAGCCATGAGAAAAACTCACACTGTGACCCCCCAACCCCCCGTATGGCCCAGCCCAGAGTCACGCTCACCTGACGGCTTGCCACCATGGGCCCGGAGTCACACAAGGCCTTGTGTGTGCACAGGTGCTGCCAACGCACCAGTTACACCCCCAGCGGCTGCTCACACAGGCCTGGCACCTGCACAGAGCACAGCCATGGGGCAGGGGTCGCCACGGGGCAGCCCAGGCCTGGGGACAGGGCGAGGAACTCACTGCGCAGACGGATGGAGCTCAGTGACCGCCACACAGTCATAGAAGGAGAGGGAAGTTTTGGCGATCACAACGGTGCCAAACCTAAGCTCCACGCTCACGGAGACATGGTCTGCAGAGGCGGGAGAGAGGGCCAGGGCTGAGCAGCTAAGAGGTGCGCTCAGACCCAGAGCCGACAACCTGAGCCCCCGAATGGGGAAGAGAACCCAGGGTGAGGGAACACAGTCCAAAGGCACAGAATGGAGGCTTCAGGTGGTTGGGGAGTGGGAGGACTCAGAGAAAGGCATCCATTCATGGCTCTTTGCCTGGATTCACACCTTAACCCCACCGAATCCCCCTGGAGCAGGGGCTGGCCCATTCTCTCACCCACCGGCTCCTCTTGGCAGCACTGGGGCCTCACTAGGGTCTGGGGGAGGGGCACATCACACCAGAACCAGTCAGCAGGGCAGGACTCTGATGTTCCCCAAAGTGGCAGGAATATGACTCCCCCTGGCCACAGGGGTGGCAAGTCTGGCACTGATAGGAAAACCTGCCAAGAGAGCCAGGGGACACACTGTTGGGGCTAGTGGGCAGCAGACCAGGGCTTACATTTATGGGGCACCCAATGTGGGCAGGCACCAGCAGTCAACAGCCCTCAGGCCTCCCCCACACACCCTCTGGCCTGAGTTAGAAACAGACAGGAAAACTGAGCTCCTAAAAGAAGTAACTCGTGTGAGGCCATGTGGTATCTGGCATGTCTGGCGCCAGAATCCAGATCTCTACCCAGACCCAATGCCCAGAGCCCTCCCCACCAGGGCCCTGCCTATCTGATCATTCACCTCCCTCCTCTCCTCTCTCGGCTGATGTTGGCAGGACTCACGGCTGCCACTCGCAGGCAGCCCAGCTCAGGCTGGAAGCTCCACAGCCACTGCTCTGGGCCCTGGCCCCTTGAGCACTCAGAACGGCGACTGCACCTGAGCGAGAATGACCAGTGTCTATCTGTGACCCTCACAGGCCACTGGGAGTTCAGAGGGTAGGAACTCCTACAATCTGAAGGACCTGGGCAGGACCCTAGAGTGGGCATGATACAGGCTCCTGTGTCTGCCCTGGCAGGGCACTGATGCCCAGTGCAGAGGATGGGGGTGGGGAATCAGGGTGTCTGGGGATCAGGGGTTGAGAGTCAAGGGCCAAGGGTCAGGAATTCTGGACAGGATAATTATGTGGGGAGCACTGTGGGCTTGAGGTTGGGGCTGGGATGGGGTCAGGAGTCGGTGGAACACTGACCTGCCAAGGAGCACGCACCACCCACAGTATGGGTCCCTGTGAGCAAGGCAAGATGCACAGTCCAGGTGCCGAGCACAGGAGGCCACGGGAACCTTCAGAAGCTGTGACAACAAAGAGGATCTGAAGCCAGCAATCCAAACACCAGTGGCTCACCTACAAGCGGATTCCTGGTCCCACCCCAGAGGCCCCACCCAGCAGCTATGCCTTGGGTTGTGCCTGGCACTCACTGTGCTCTGGGTCATGACATAGAGGTGCTCAAAGGTGCCATCAAAGGTGAGGTCTCTGCTCACGGCAGACCCTTGCTGGATGCTCTGTGTGGAGTATGGGTGGCCATCGCTCCCTGGGCCCAAGTAGACCTGGGATCAGAGACCACAGGGTCTGGGACCCAAGTCCATGGCCAGAGGCCCAAAGCCCTCCCCTCCTCCACCCAGTCAAAGTAATTTACAGATAGAATTTCCTCCTGGGCAGGATGGAGGAAAGTCACAGGGAAACACCACCCAGCCCTGGGAAGAGGAGCTCGGGTCATCTCTCCTGGCCCAGGGGTCACAGGGATAGCTTAAACCAGGCTGGGTCCCTAGCAACCTGTTCCCTCCAGACTCTGGAGCAGGGACTAGTACTTCCTGTGGGCTCACCCTGTGCAGCTGCCCCTGACTATCACCCAGGAAGGCGATGTTGTGTCCATCTTCCATGGTGACTGCCACAGCTGTTAGCTGAATCCCTGGCCACTCCAGAATTGGTGTGGCTTCCAGCGGGATTCGGCTGGCCATGGGGCTGGGCGTGTGGTCTGAGCCACAGGGATAAGCATCCAGGGTGTCCTACAGGCAGCAAGAAGCATCAGGAAGGCCCTCCCTGGATAACCTCCTCGGCCCCATCCTCCCTGGACAACCTCATTCCCTCCCCCTAGCCACTCTGGTAGCTCTCCCTAAACAACTGTGTCTTCTCTGCTGGCCCTCCTGAGACAACCTCATCCCTGCCCCCAGTCTCTCTAGGCCCTCCCTGACAACGCTTCCCTGGACAACATCCCCCCAGGGACATACTTAGTCCTATCACAGTGGACTCATCTCCAGCACTGCTCCAGTCCTTGGACACTTTGCAGTGGCTCCTTCCCCTCTTTTGATCCCCCACCGCTCACTGCCTGCTTTCCAGCTCCAAGTCCGCTCACCTGGGCCCTCTCCTGCCTCTCACTGACTCAGCCCCCTGCATGCAGCTTCTTCCCTTTTTTATCCATCCTGAGGCTACAGCTCATCAACCCCGACCTCACCTCCCTCTCCTGCTCAAGAACCAAAGGTCTCATTCCACCATTCTAGGTCCCTGCCACTACCCAAGAACCCCACTCAGTCCACTGTCACAAATACCACTCCTCCAGCATCCTGGTCCAAGCCCATCTGGGCACTGCTCTCTGCCACTTGCAGGCCAGGCTTGTGGTAAGGTACCCTTCCACTGCCCAGGCAACACAGGAAGCACTTAACATCTGCGGACCTGATCATCCTCGTGCTACCACCAGCTACCCTCAGACTCTCTGGGCAGCCCCTTGGCTGCAAATGCTTGGCCAGTGGCCTCAGAGAGAGGGGAAAGGTGAGGCAGTACTGGAACTCACCACTGGCAGCTGTGCACAGTCAGAATTGACATCATACTCGATGTAAGCCACCTCAGTCTCATTCTCAGCACGGCCCTCCCGGGTGTAGCAGGCATCTCGTGTGCGATTAGCAAGCCGGTCCACCTCATCCAGGGGGAAGGCACAGAGGGCAGAGGCTCCAGATGCCCCAGCAGCCGCTGATGGGGGCCGGCCCACGGTGGGAGGTGCGGCTGAGGAGAAGGCTGCAAAGAGCACCTCCCCATGCGCCACCTCCTTGGACGTGGCCACAGCTGCAGCCTGGATCAGCCCGTAGCGGCCACCCTGGCAGGCCAGAGGCAACTCCACATAGGAGTAGTAGTGCTGGTCCCGGAGGCACACTCGAGACACATAGGCACGAAAGGCTCTAGACTGAGCCTGCAGGTCCCGCCGCAGGAACAGGAAGTAGGCACTGGCCCCGCGCGCAAAGGCACTCACAAAGTGGTGGCTGTACTCAGAGAGGCGGCCCACTGCCAGCTTGGCTGTCTCCTCATAGGAGAAGGCAGCTTGGGGGTCCGGCGGCGACAGGGCCCGGGTCGTGATGGGTGGAATGCCACCCCCCACACCCCTGCTCGTGTATCCTCGCCCCACAAACAGGAGGGGCTCCCCCGTCAAGCCCTGGGCTACCAGCCCCACCGTGCTGACTGCAGGGTCATTGGCAGCCACATACTGGGTGTCCCCAGGCCGCTCTGGCCGCAGCAGCAGCTGCCCGAGCTGCCCCAAGCGCCGCTGCTCACAGACTCCCTGATGTACAGTCCCACACACCACCAGGGCCCCTGGGCTCACCAGGAGCAGCTGGTTCGGGTTGTTGGTAGCCTGGGCCTGGGGGCACTCATCAGGCATCACAGGTGGCAGGCAGTCCCTGCTGTCTAGCACAGGGCCGGTGGACACTGTAGCCTCCAGCTGCAGCCCAGGGCTCAGCTGGAACAGGAAGTTGGTGGCCCCCAGGTAGAGGGTGCCTGAGGTGGGGTCCCTTGCCAGGTGCTGCAGATACGTGCCATTGGGAGTGAAAGCAGCTGGTGGATGAGGCTGGAGGGTGAGGACCCACCCGGCCCAGAGCACCTGGAGAAGAGCTGGGCCCAGGGCAGGCATGGTCACCTGGCAGGGAGAGAGGTTGAGTGAGTGGGTCTCACATGACCACCAGAGCACCCTGGGGCCACTGGTAAGGGCTAGGATTGTGGCATTACCAAGATGCCCCTCCTAACCTAGAGGGCGAGCAGAGGAGGACCAGGTTTCTTAGACGGGCACTATGTCCAGGATGACCCCAGGACCGCACACGAGAACAAGGTCAGAAATAGGAGACACTCTCCCTAGACAACACTGCCCATTCTCCCCAAGTGCTATTCTCTCAGGAGACTTGCACCCCTCTCACCATCCCCCCCCACATCAGAGGGTGAGGGGCTGGAGGGGCCATGCCCAGGAAGCAGGGTCTGGATGGGGCAGGAGAGAAGGTGATGGGAAGGAGGGGCCCAGACCCCAAGAAAGGAGAAGCTCTACATGGATGAGGGTTTCCCGGGCAGAAGGAGGAAGGAAGGGGAGCTCTCCTGAGCCAGCCGAATGTTAGAGGAAGGCAAGAGTTGGGTGCAGGGCCTTTCAGGCCATGAATCCAGAAGGGTAATAACCACAGAACCAACAGGCCTGAGAGACAGCGGCAGTAGCGGGAGGCTCCAGCTGGCAGGGGTGGGGCCTGAAGGGCTGCACCTCACCTCCGAGAGCCCTCAGAATAGGTAGGAGTCATGCTGTTCCTAGATAACTCAGTGTAAGGTCGGACTCACCTGGCAGGGCTGGCTGGAACAGAAGACAACAGCATGGCCCGTGTGGGAGTCACCTAGCAGGGGGAAAGCAGAGTGTGAAGCCAGGGCCTGGGCTGCAGGCACGTGGGAGTCCTGAGCTCCCCACTAGGGAGGCAGCACAGAAGCACCCCCCTCCCCCACCGCCTAGCCTGCCAGTGGAGCTAGGCCCAGCCTGGCCCCCAGCCACCAAACACATTCCACAGAGGACGCCTCCTCGGAGCCCACATGAGAAGGGGGAGGGCAGCAGAGCCAGGCACCCGAGGGGCCTGGGAAAGGTCAGCTAGGAAGGAGCCCCATGGCTGGCAGGGCCCAGCCAGGCCCCCAGCATGGCCCTCTCCCTGTGAGGTCCCTCTCTCTGCTCAAACTCCACCCTGTCAAGGCACCCAGGCACACACCCTCTACACTGCCAGGGGCTGTCCCAGCCCAAATGGCCACCAGCACTTTGGCAGACAGGCACTTGCACTGCAAGATGCATACACACCAGCCACCCTGCAGGCATACGCCCACACACACACACAGGTGCAGATGCCATCTATACACACAGCACAGTGACATACACAGACACAGCCACCCATGTTCAGACACCACATGAAGACACATCCATATAGAGACAACCCCCCACACAGAAACACACACACTGCACGCACACACACTCCACACAGACACGTCACACTCACCCACCAGAGACATTCGCACCACCACTCACATTTAGACCTCCACAGGCACACTCACACACACTTCTCTCGTTGGAGAGTACTTAGTTCCAGCCCTACGTACTAGAGAGCTGTAGAAGCCAGGCCGTCTCTTGCCATTTCCTCTCCTGCAGTTCAGAATAGTGCCAGGGCCCAAGATGTGAGGTAAGTGGGGTGTGTCCTGGAGGAAGGCGCCATACCTGGCTGTTCCCAGGCCCATCTCCAGGACCTCCCCAGACTTGGGGTGCCTGCTCTCCACACAGACCCCTTCTTGGGCCCCAGCTGAGGCTCCTGAGTCCCTGAACCAAGAAACTATGGCAATACCACCTTCCCCAGTGGTCCCCAGCCAGGAGCACCAAGGTTGGTGAAGTGCTGGGACAGATAGTGCATCTCAGACTGGGAGACACTTCCCCTACTTGCCTGTGCCCAGGCCACGTTGCCCAGCCCCTCCCATCACCCAGCTGCCAAGCTGTCTGTGCAAAATATCCTAAGTGCTTGCTTCTCCCAAGTCAGCTCATCCCAGCAGAGGCCAGAGCAGGGTACTCCTGAGGCTGCCCTGGAGTGAAGAGGGCTGGCCACAAGGCTCAGGGAGGGTCCAGCAGCCTGGTGGAAGCTGGGACACTGTGGCCACAGCCCGGTGGGAGCAGGGGGGCCGTGGTCACAGCCTGGCTGGGCACTGCTCCCAAAATAGCTTGGGGGTTTCCATTTTTAGTGTGCAGAAAACAGGGCAGCTCTATGGGAGCAGGAACAAGGCTGCCTCTGTTTGCCACCCAGGGGGCGGGAGGAAGGGGGCAGCAGGGAAAGTCTCGAACCCGGCCAGAATCCCAGGACCGTGGCAAGACCGGGCTGCCCAGGAGCCCCCTACCTAGTTTCCAAGGGATGAGGAAAGAAAGTTTCTTCCCCCTGGGAAGACAGAGTCCACCTGAGGATGGGCAGAGGCCACCTCTTGCACTGGGCTACTGTTCAATTCTCCTGCCAACACATGCCAGGGATGGGCCTTGGGCACAGGGTCCCATAGTTAGACCAATATTCACTCCTACTTGCTTACAAATATTTGCTCAGAGCCTACTGCCTGCCAAAGTTCTCCAGCCCTCAAGGGGCAGCAACAAAACCACTCCCCAAATGTGAAATCAAAACTGAATTGATGGATGACAGAGCCTTGGGAGATGAAAAATAATAATAATAATAATAAAACACTGGATGAGGAGACAACAGGAAGAAACGGGCGGGATCAGGACAGCTCCTGGCCAGGCCGCATGGGAGGTCAGCCGCTGACCCACTCCAGGGAGAGCGGTCAGGCTTCTACAATCACAGTTCCCCTGTGAAACAGGACCTAGCACCGCTTGCTCCTCCCCCACATACCACGGGTGGCAGAAGGAGGAGAGAAAGAAGAGCAGTGACTTTTTCTCCTCCATTTCAGGCACGTGGATTTCACTTAATCTCTGCCACAGGCCACTGAGCAGCTCCCCAGCTCCTCCAGTCTAGCCTCCCCCTACTCCCAACCTCTCAGGACTTTCCTTGAGCAGAATTGGAGTACACCCCCTCCCCCCAAGAGGCTCTGGGCACCCCAGAGCGGGAGGGATAAAGGCCCACCGCTCTAGTCCACACCTCTCCCACCCGATCCATGCCAGTGCTCCCCCACACACCAGTGCTCCCCCACACATGCCCTGGGTTCCTGCCTGCCTGAACTGCAGGCTGCTCCCGCTCCTCCAGAGGCCGCACAGGCTCTTGCGCTGCCTGGAATGCCCACTCCCTCTCTGTCCCATTAACTCCTACGCCAAACATCATCTCCCTGGGGGAGCCTCCCCTGTCCTCCCAGGCTCCTGAAGAGGCCGCTGCATGTGGTGGACGGAATGGACACACCTACCCAGCACCCTGACAGACACGGCCGCTCTGCCTCAGGCTCTGCGAGCCTCAGATTTCCTAGTTGTACAATGGGAGGCAAGATTGCTCTGACCGTAAACGTGATGCAGTGTGTGCCTGGCATTAGTGACGCCAACCGGAGTCACTTTTCTCCCTGTTCCACCCTCCTACTCTGGACTTGAAGCTCCTTGAAGGAAGGGAGTATGGCTCTGATTTGGAGGCCCCAGCAACTTGCACAGACATCAGCACTGAGCAGATGCTCCCTGCATGGTGAACAAACCCCGATTTCACAGCCAAGGAAACCCAACAAGTAGGGGAGATAGGGGGCCCACACCCCCTCTAAGCCACTTGGTCTCTCAAAGTTAAGACGTCGGCTCCACTTTTATTAATGACCAGTCCAGGACAGACTGAAAAGGCTGATCTAGAACCAGACCTCACATCCCCAGCTTACACAGCCTGGATCTCCTGCCCACTCCCAACATCTGAGGCCCTGCTCAGGCTCACGGCCAAAGCCTCACTCTGCCTGTGCCCAGGCCTGCCTGGAGTCTCTTCTGGGCCCACCCTGCTCTGAGCCATTTGAGTGGGCCCAAGACTGTCCAACTTCTGTCTGCAGAGCAGGCACCTCCCGGACCCCCGTGGAGCTGTCCTCGCCAACAAAGGGGCTCACAAACTCCGCCATTCCGCACCTGCAGAGGGACCGTAGGACAGCCCACATCTGCTTTGCCTGCCAGTCAGTGGGAAACCGGCCTTCCCGTTTCGCCCTCCTGCTCAGCTCCCAGGGTGCACCACAGAGGTGAGTTACTCATTGACAGTGCAGTGGTGTCCGCTGCCCGCCCTGTTTTCCGTGTGTTGAGGAGTGGTGGGGAGATCCACCATTTACCAGGCACCTGCGATGACCCAAGGCGCTCATCGATCACCCACTGAATGTGTGTGTGTGTGTGTGGAGAGGAGGGCTCCCCTCTAAGGGTCGGGAGGCTAGAGGACTGCCTTTGTCAGTCCCACCGGGAGCAGCCAGGAAGGGCTGTTGCTACTGAGGGGAAGCCCCAACCTCCCCCAATCAGCTCGTCCTCGACCCTCCCCAGCCCCCGGACCCCGAGGCGAGGACCCCATCTGTGGCCCTGAGAGGGCGGGGAAGGGGCCGCCCGATCCCCGGCGGCGGCGGCGAGGAGGGGGCGCGGAGGAGCAGCTCCACCTCCTCAGTCTCCCAATCGCGTTCCAGGCGGAGCCGCCAGAGTTTCCCTTTGCGCGGAGAGTGTGGTCCCAACTCTCAGGACCGAAACCGCCCACCACTCGCCCGGGCCGCCCCTGCCCGGCTGCATCGAGGCCCCGACCCTTTCCACCCCTGGAGCCCGGGTCCTCGCCGCCCCGGCCCCGAGTCCCGCACTCACCACCCGGCCGGGCCCCGCGGGATGTGCGCGCCGAGGCGGGTGCCGGCCGCTCCGGGTCGGGCTCTGCGCGCGGCGGCTTCCCCCCGGGTCTGGCGGAGCCGCAGCTGTTACCCGGAGACCGAGGGGCGGAAAACTGCGCCCGCTGCCCGCCCCTCCCGCGCGGCGCTGCCACCGCCGGGAACAAAGGAGACAAAGCCGCGTCGGCCGGGCCGGGCTCCGCTCCTTCCCCCCTCGCCCGCCGGGCCGCCCTCCCCCCGCCCGCCGCCCGGGCCAGGCCGGAAGCAGCCGGGAGAGCCAGGCGCGCGGCCCCGAGCCGCCCGGGACCCCGCATTCCAGCCCCGCGGGATCCGCGTTGGCCGAGGGCGGGGGACCCGACCCCCTCCCGCACGAGGCAGGGTGGGGGGCGGACTGCACCCCGGCTGTCGCCATGGCAACGCGGGTCGCCCAGTGGGTGAGGAGGGAACCCCCGGAGCCAGGGCCGCCCCGCCCCGCCGGCCTCACCTGCCCGCCGCGTTGGACCCGGAACTGGGAGCTTTCCTGGTTGCGAGCGGCCGAGGCGGGGGTCGCGCTCCGCACCCGCAAGTGCTGGTGGAACATCCCCCCGGCCTCTTCCCGGCCCGCCAGAGCCGGGTCGCACCCGGGTCCCTCACCTGCCCGGCCCGTTCTGCCTGCGCCTGGCCTCACCCCCGCGCCCGGAGCTCCCTTTCCCTTCCTTCCCCGGCTTCGATGGTCATCCCCCTCAACTTTCTTTACCTGAACTCCGAGGCGCCTTGTTTCTTCCCAGCGCACCTGGCCCTGCCCACCAGACTCCTCAACAGCCAATCCCTCCTTCCGGCCCCCACCTCTGGCTGTTTGAGAAGAGCATGGGTTTTGGACCTGGCTTGCGCCATCAACAAAGCTATGTAACCTGACACCAACCCCCCTCCCAGCCTATTTGCTCAACAGCAAGTGGGGGGTGTTACCACCTCTAGCGGGGCTGTGCAGGCAGGGCACCTGGGCTGCAGAGGAGCACAAGCAAGGGCTCACTTCTTTCCTTTCTTCTCAGCCCTGGACCGGGACCTGGACCCACCCCAAGCTGGGAAGCGTTGGGCAAGTCTGGGCTCCCTCACTGGCAAACATCTGGGCCTTCTGCAGAAGGAAACGCTGGCAGAAGAGTTCTCTCCTGGGGCCCATTTGTCCCCTGTGCAGGGCCCTTCACACCCTGGCACGCCTACGGCTAACTCAGGAGCCAGAATCTGGCCTATCCTATTAGGATTTTTGGAGGACTTTGGCTCAAGGCCATTGGCACAGCTTCCTGGGAGGCAAAACTGTCACAAAGGCATCATCTGAAAGCTGAGGCTCAGGTCATCCGCACTGGCTATTGCCCTAGAGCTACAGACACCCTCTTCCCATCTCCCACCCGCTATCAAGGGCCTCCTGTCACTCATCTTCCAGGCTCTGCGCCTTTCAAATTCTCCCTCCCCCGACCCCTCAGGTCACCCCTTTTCCTCCACTCCCACTTCCAGCACTTGAGTCCAGGTGCTGGTCCAGTCCCCCACCTGCAGCCCCTGCATACAGCTGCCTTGAGCTCTCAAAGGGGAGTGGGTTATCTGCAATGTGTCAGATCTGCAGTACTCCAACACCAGGACTGAATACCAGCCCAAAGCTCCTGTTTACCAGGGCAAACAAATCCACCCATGGCCATTTAGTCCAGGAGATCAAGGGTCACTTCCACTCTGAAAAGAGGTCATACACATGCCCCACTGCACCTCCCACCTGTGGGAGACCCGTCCCTATCACTGCCTCCCCACCACTGCTTAGCACCTTGTCTGCACCAGCATAGCAATGCCTCCCTGGATCCCTCACCCTTAGCCTCTGACCTCAGAGACTGCCCACCTGGCACCCTGGACCTGCCACCTCATTCTGTGCAACTCCCCTGCACCCATCACCACCCCAGCCAGGACAGTCTGCCCCAGTCCCTCACCCACTTTGGCTTTCCTGCCTCTGCAGTTTGCGGGAGCCCCCCTCCACATGCCCAGAATCCTTCCCTCCCCAAATCCATTCATCGAAGTGCACACCCTTCAGGGCCTACCTCACCCCAGAGGAAACTGGGACTTCCAAACCCCACAACCCCCTTCATCTGTACACAGATATGGGGCCTCCTGCCCTATGAGGAGTGTGGGCACTCTAAGTGCAGGGGTCTTTCCATCCCATGCCATTCTGGGGAGCCATTACTTGCCAAGGATAGAGTGATTGAGGGATCAAGTGCTGAGTACTGGGGTGGGGGCATTTAGTCCATGCTCACGCCCAAGACTGAGCCCAGGCTCCAAGAAGGAAATGTGCCTTATGGGAAACACTCCTGGCTCCACAGCTTCTGACAGTTAGCTCTGCACAGGCATCAGTGAACAAGCCCCCACCTGCAGCCCCTGCATATAGCTGCCCCCTGAGCTCTCAAAGGGGAGTGGGTTATCTGCAATGTGTCAGACCTGCAATACTCCAACACCAGGACTGAGTATCAGCCCAAAGCTCCTGTTTACCAGGGCAAACAAAGCCACCCATGGCCATTTAGTCCAGGAGATCAAGGGTCATGGTTCCCCCTCTGAAAGAGGTCATACACATGCCCCGCTGCACCTCCCACCTGTGGGAGACCCCTCCCTATCACTGCCTCTCCATTCACACCACTGGTGGCCTGAGCTCTGCCCATGGCTGTGGAAGTTATCCCCGGGCTGTGTGTGGGTGTGCACCCAGCCCTAGTGGCACACCAGTGCTGCCCAAAGCACTCTCTGTACCAGGGATCCAGATTGGCCACCAATCCCTATACTGAGGTCCCCCAGCAACATTTATCAACCATTCCTCCAATCTCTCTTCCCTGCTCTCCCCTGATCACTCCTCCAGTATTAACACCGGGAAGTTCTGCCCCACATGGTAGAGAAAATGATCCAGGAGATGGGAAGTAACCATGGTCACCAACGAGTAAGCAGCGGGCTAGGTTCCACTTGCTGGAACTCCCAGGCCATCTGACACAGGACAGTCAGGTTAAGTGGAGGGCAGGCCAGGAAATTCAAAATGAAAATCGAGGCCTCAGGAGTGCATCCAAAACAGTTCAGGAAAGAGGACAAAGAGGAGATGAGAGAGAAACTAAAGGGGGTAACTACTCCAACTCCAGACCCAACCTTCAGGTCTTGGATCTTGATTCTCAATGAACAAAAAAACTCAGTCTGATTGTTTTAAATAATAAAACTCAGGACATTTTAATCGGACATTAGCACAAAGTTTTGATAATTAATGTAAATGAACCTTGCCTACAAAGCAAAGAGTGCCTGCTGGAAGCCACGCAGATACTGCTCCTTCAGGCTGAGGCTGTGCATCCCCCAAAGGCTTGCTTCATTGCTATTCTCTAACTAAATCCACATGCACAGCTATTGCCTCAGACCCTCTGCTGGAGGGGCCGGGGATTAGCTGGCCCTGAATAGCATGTAGAGCACGGGGAGTGTGGCCACAAATGTCACACAGGTGACCAGGGTGCTGTAGATGGTGTTCCTGTTGACTTGGGCTTCTAGTCTCTGCTCTGTGTCCAACAGTGCCAAGATCATGCTCCCCTGCTCCAGCAGGGAGCTGGGCATAGCCCCGTCTGCTGGTTCCACCAGGCCTGGTTGTGCTGCAGCCTTTACAAGCTGAACCACCCCAGCCATTTGGCTACAAGTCTTTTCTAGGCCATCAAGCTGTTCTTGTAAACCTTCTAGACATGAATGGACCTGCCTGGAATGACTGAGCTGCTCTTTCAAGGCAGCTGAAAGGACATCTACATCTCTGTCTCTGGTTGGGGGAGTACCTGCCTGTGACCCAGAGCCCTGCCCTACCCCAGCAGCATGTACCAGGCCCCTCAAGTCCACCATGAGATTGTGGAGGTCCCTCTGCTGGAGCGAGTAGCTAGATGCCTGTTCTCGAATGGCCTCCTGAAGACTCACAGGCCCCTTCTGTGCCTCCAGGAGTAAGGCCTTCAGCTCCTGTAGCCTGACACGGTTCACATAGGTGGAGCCAGCCACACCAATCAGGGCCCCCAGGACTGAGCCAATGAGGGACCAGTTCTTGGTCCTCTCAGCCCTTGTGCGCTCCTTGTCGTGACTTTCCCGCACAGATGCAGAGAAGAGGGAGAACTTCTCACGCTCAGAGTCTTCTGCACGCAGATAAGCTGTGCGAAGCCTCTTCTCCTCCTGCAGAAGCAAAGCCATGTTACTGGGTTACATGGGCACCTTGTGCATGGCAGAGTACATGTTTCATACACCAATGCTGAATGAATAAAGGTAGCACAAACCTGGCTGGGTCGGAAGAATTGGGAGTGATCAAAGTGAGTTGCATGATCATCCCACCTGAGTAGTCCTGGGTTTGACCAGAGGTGCACTTATGTCTACAGGAAGGGAAGTGTCCAGCATTCCCTGGGCCAGCCCCTCCATGGTTCTCCCTCCTCAGCATTCTGGGTCCCAGGCTACACTGCCTTCAACAGCTGGCCCCAGTATTCCAGAAGGAAGTAAATGGATAGGCTCTAGAAGCCTGGGGCCCTGTCCCTCCATAGGAGCTTCGGTTCACCTCTATACCAAGGCCTCTGATCACAGACCAGTCAGGGTTCCCACCCAGCACCTCCATGATCTGCCAGGCTAGGGTCACTGTCCAGGTGCAAAAGGGCTGCCTCCTGAGGTGCCTACCTGCAGCATCCTGTGCTCAAGAGTAGCCAGTTCCAAGTACTGACTGTCCTCCCTGGAGACACGGTCCAAGCGGTCCCTCACCTCCTTCAGCTTGGCCTGGTGAACTTCCAAGTCCTCCCCGAGCCTCTCCGACAAGCCCTCGAGCCACCATGAACACTTTCTCTGCCTGCAGAGAGAGAACCGGAGGCCATCTGCACCTTCTTTCCACACCCACACAGGCTCAGCTGCATTCCCAGCGAGGCTGTGGCTAAGAAGAGGTCACTGGGGTGTGAGCTGCAAAGGGGAGAAACAGAATTCCTTAGACGCTAATCCTGGCTCACCCAGTGGTGCTCAAAGTACAGCCTTGGGTCACGCCCATCAGAATCACGAGACGTAGCCATTCAAGCAGAAATAACATGCCCCTGAAAAACCTGAAAACAGCTAACAATGCACACAATTTGTGTCCATCAAACCCAGTCTATTCTTGCCTGATACAAACCACAGTAAGGAACCTGTGTTGGCAGGCTGTTTGCCATGTGCTGCCTAATTTATGCCTCATAACAATGCCATGAAAGGCACTGCTGTGGCCTCCAGTTTATAGACCCGGAAACACCAGCTCAGCCAAGCTCACAATCTCCAAGGAAAGAGACGGCATCGCTTGTTTCAAAGCCCAGCAGAACCGCAGGTTTTTCCCACCAGAACCGCAGGTTTTTCCCACCTTGCTACACTACTCCATGCCTAAGCATGAGTGGGAACAGAGATGGCAGAATGCATTTCTGCCACCACGAAGGACTTGACAACCACAGGCAGCTCTTTCCACCTCGCAGTGTGACATTTCTCAGTGCCCTCCACCTTCACAACAAATGTTGTAATTACACACGGTAACAGTACCGCAGCAAGCCCCAGGTAACTCTCACCATCAACCCCCAAACAGTCCGTAAAGGAAGTATTTGCTGGCTTCACAGAATGGACGTTAATGCCAGGGACTTATTGGTACACAGTAACTGTTTTCAGGGAAAGTAGATGGCACAGTTACATGGAGACCTTCACCCATGTGAAGCATCAAGCCCAGGTTTCCACGTGAGAAACGAGGCCAAACACAAGTCTGGATGTCACACCTAGCACCATGTAGCTGGTTTGGCACATTTCCCAAGTCTAAGGGCAGGGCCAGCCACCCCAGCTCCCCCTCCTCACCTCCGTCACCTTTCCCTGGGCCTCTCGAACCTCACTAAGTCCGACAAACTCTTCATATCTGTCCCACCAAGTCTTGGCTGTGGAGGTCACTCGTTGCTGAATGCTGTGCCCCAGGGTTCTTCCCAGTGCTGGAAGGCGGTGATGCAGCCCGAGGGCCACCTCCTCAGGTCTTTTCTCTCCGGGCTGGCTGGGGCCTGGGCTGCAGAGAGTCCTGGTCATAAAGAGGTCGCTTCCAAGGAGGCCCCTCCGAACCAGTACGTGGGGGCACACCCACGATGTGCTGCATGGCAAACCCAGGGCTGCGCCCCATCATCAGGAGATCTGTGAGGGGGAGGCCAGACAGGTCAGCTCACAGCTGAGAAAGGCTGGACATAAGTCAGTTTAGAGGCCTGGGGAGAGTTCTGAACAGACTCATCTCCACTAAAATCATCTAAACTGAGCACCACCTTGTTGGGTTGAAACTTTGGTCCCTATGGCAAGAGGATGGTCTCCCCTGGGTGCTCTTGGACAATGGAACCCTTGAGAAAGAGCCTCTAGGATACCATGCCTTCCAGTGTCCACCACCATGCCTCACAAAGCAGAACCTTCCCTGCTACCCAGCTCCCTGCATTCCCCAGGTCTCTCTGCTATGACTTGAATGAGAATCCTCGTGCCCAGGTTTCTGATATCAAAGACGGTTTTGAAACTGGAGTTGTACACATGCTGACAAAGCCCCACAAAGATGCATAAAGATTCCCCCGCAATGTTGTAGAACTCAGGGGGAATTCAGGAAGATTAAGATCCAGGATCATTTCTGTAAAACAGCCTCAAAACCAACTTCCCAGACTCTCCAAGAGCTGGCTCAACACCAGGGAAGCAGAGTTTCAATTCTGTGTGAGGACATAAGGACACAGGCCATTTGTGACCCAAGAGAGAAAACTCTCAGCTCTCCTCTAAGACAATTCCAGGGACAAAAACAACAACAACAACAACACTTTTTGCCACAGAGGACTTTTCTTAGGTTCACACCATCCATCTCCACCCCGACTTTCCAGATCCCAACTCTCAGTCTCACACTTCTCACCTTCCATAAGCTCTTTTCTCTCCAACCTGCCACTGCTCAACGGGTTAGGTTTCTTTCTTTCTTTGTTTTTTTTTTTGAGACTGAGTCTCACTGTTGCCCAGGCTGGAGTGCAGTGGCGTGATCTCGGCTCACTGCAACCTCCACCTCCTGGGTTCAAGCAATTCTCTGCCTCAGCCTCCTGAGCAGCTGAGATTACAGGCGCCTGCCACCACACCCGGATAATTTTTGTACTTTTAGTAGGTTTCACCATCTTGGCCAGGCTGGTCTTGAAAGCCTGACCTCATGATCTACCTGCCTCGGCCTCCCAAAGTGCTGAGATTACAGGCGTGAGCCACCGCACCCAGCAGGTTAGGTTTCTCTAATCTTTTCTTTTTGCATCTGCTTTGATGTTTGGGCCTGCTTCTCATTACCTGAACAGCAAGGAGTCTCCCATTATCCAGAATCAGGCCTCACCTGATCCCAAGAGTGGCAGTGACTCTGAAGACCCCCCTGCCCCTGAAAGAGGTGGCCAGGTGACCCATTTTTCTGGAAAAAGCTGAGCTAACAGCACCCTCCTCTGGCCAAAACACACCTCGAAGTCCTTAAGTGCTGATCCTGGCTGTGAGAGCGACACCTAGTGGCCAACAGACCAGGCCGGAGAGAAAGGCAGAGGGAGCTGCAGACAGGAAGGGATTGAAGGAGCTCCAGATACAGAACAGAAAGGGGCTTCCTGATGGAAGATGATGTGAGACAGAGGCCGCCCACAGCATCCCAGCCTCCTCTCCATCATGCTGTGCTAAGAACTGTCTTTGGAGAAGCTCAGGCCCGTTGAAAACAGCTGGCTGGGTAGGAACATGGCTTCTGGGCAAAGTGGGCCCAAGCTGAGAGCCTCAGAAGGGAATATCACTGTGACAGTGGTCCCAAGCTGGTGCCACACCCAAACACCTGGGTCCCATTCATAAGGCTGGGTTCCATGCCCATGAGGCTACATACCATCCAGGCCCCAGCAGCCCAGTCAGACTCCCAGGCCTCAACACCAGCACCCATGACACACAGGCTGGGACCCCATAACAGCCCTGCAGGTATATCCTTCATCAAAGCAAACAAAGCATGCAGCATCTGCCATGGCTGGCATCACTTTCAACACCCTCTCTTCCCAACATCACTGCCCCTCTTGGCTTCCTCCAGAACCTTCTCAGCCTCCTTTCCCAGCACCTCCTCTACTAGCTACCCACTCTTAGACCCCAGGAAGGTCAGCTATTCCTGGCAGAGATGACAGCTACTATCTCCTATGCAATCTCGGCTTTCTTCCCTGCTCTCCCAACCCCCAGGTTCTGCATATGGCAGCCCAAGGCTCTGTAACACATAAATCAGATTATATCCCTCTGATCAAACCCCCCCAACAGCTCTCATTTCACCTGGCAATGGCCAAAAGCCCTGAGATCTCTCAGCCTTCATCCTCTTCCTTCTACTGCCATACTCTGCTCCAGCCTCTGTGCTCTTCCAGCTGGATGACTCTTCCACCACAAGTCTACTCGGCTCACCCTAACATCTTCATCTTTGCCCAAATATCACCTCAGTAAGGTTTCCTTGACCACTCCCTCCCCAACTACCTTCTCTGCTTCGTTTTCCTCCTGATGGACACATTTCCTTGCTTACGTGTTGCCTATTCTCTCACTAGAACATAAGCTAGGTGGCAGCAGAGACTTCATAAGGGAATGTGGCAATAATTCCCAAGCTGTTTCTCCACTCCGGTCCCTCCTTCTCCACCACCCCACCAGCCCCCAACGGCGGGCCCTGTTTTTCAGCCCCGAGTATGTCACTACTTAGATATTTCACAGGTCCTTCAACCAGCAAGGGGAAGAATGTTCCTGGCAGAGGGAAAAGGTGGAAAGTGCCTGAGGTCACCCAAAACCTGAAAGGCAGTCAGTGCAGCTGGAAAGCAAAAGCAAAGAGTGGATGGAGAAGTTGGACAGGTGAAGCAGGGCCCTGAGAGTCAAGTTCAGAATTCTGCCCCTTCAGATCCATTCTCCTACTCCATGTAGATGGCTATCTCCTTCCAACTGCCCTTTTCTCAGGCCTCTATTATCTGCTCCTCATCCTCACTTCCAGCTGATGGCCTGCTTGCTTCATTTTACACCAAGAAAATAAAAAATTGGAGAACTTCCACAAACTCCCACCATACCTTCCCAACCACTAGTAACTGCCCCATTTCCACCTCCTTTATTGACCTCAGAATAAAAAACCCATGCTTCAGGCCAGGCACAGTGGCTCATGCCTGTAATCCCAGCACTTTAGGAGGCTGAGGCGGGTGGATCACCTGAAGGAGTTCAAGATCAGCCTGACCAACCCCATCTCTACTGAAAATACAAAAATTAGCCAGATATGGTGGTGGGTGCTTGTAATCCCAGCTACTTGGGAGGAGGCTGAGGCAGGAGAATCGCTATAACCCAGGAGGTAGAGGTTGCAGTGAGCCAAGATCGTGCCATTGCACTTCAGCCTGGGGGACAGGGTGAGACTCCATCTCAAAAAAACAAAACAAAACAAAACAAACACCATGCTTCTAGGGAAGACCAACCTGTGCCCCAGGTCCCAAATCCTCTCTCCTCCTGAGACATTGCTCGGTAATCAATCTGACACCCCCACCACCAACTGCCCCATTTCTCTGCTTCCCTTTATAACTAAACTTGACAGACTGCCTGAATTCACTGTCTCTGCTCCTCTTCTCCGATTCCGTCCAGCTCCCAATAATCCGGCCTCACTCCCCTCCTCCCTCACATGCCATTTTCACTTGGTTTCCAGTCCCCACTCATCTGCCTAACCTCTGAACACTGTCCAGACTCTGTAGCACCCTGGCACTGAGCACTCAGACTCCTCTCTTATCCAGTCCTGGGGTTTTAAAATTCATCTATAAAAATGGTCTAAAAAATTTATTTTGGTGACGGATGTACAACTCTACGAATATACTAAAACCACTGAATTGTACATATTGTGTGAATTTTATGGTATGCAAGTTATATATCAATAAAGCCGTTATTTAAAACAACAACAACAAAAAAAACTGGCCAGGCACAGTGGCTCACTGTGGCAGGCCAGCACTTTGGGAGGCCAAGGCAGGTGGATCACAAGATCAGGAATTTGAGACCAGTCTGGCCAAGATGGGGAAACCCTATCTCTACTAAAAATATAAAAATTAGCTGGGCGCAGTGGCGGGCACCTGTAATCCCAGCTACTTGGGAGGCTGAGGCAGGATAATCGCTTAAAGCCGGGAGACTGAGGTTGTAGTAAGCCAAGATCATGCCACTGCACCCTAGCCTGGGCGACAGGGCAAGACTCCATCTCAAACAAAACAAAACTATATTCTTGACTCCTCCAGCCCAGACCTCTCTCCCCAGAGTTCCAGGCTCATTTATCAAACTTCCCAACCCATATCTCTGCCTGAAAACCTAATGGGGATCTCATCTTCCCCCTCCCAAACCTGTTTTTCCCACAGCCTTCTCCATCATGGACGACGGCAATCCCAAGTTCAAATATTCAGGCCAACAACCTCGCATCACCCCCAGTTCCCCCACTTTTCTCTCCCACCTCACATCCATCTATCTAGCAAATGCCACTGGCTTTCTAAATCCAGGATCCTTCCTCCTCTTACCTCTGCCACTGCTCCCAAATGGTCCCAGCGACCCAAATCTCTAGCCTGGATTACCCCAAGAGCCTCCTGACAGATGTCACCCTGCTTCTATTCCAGCCCCTGCAATTTACTGTCAACGGAGCAGTCAGTGCTCCTTTCCAAACACAAGTTGGGACCATGTCTCTCTGCTCAATGCCTACAATGGTTCCCCACTTCTCTCAAGGTAAAAGCCTGTCCTTTCCATGCCCTACAGGGAATCTACCCACTGGCTCTCATTCGTCTCTGACCTCATCTCCCACTAGTCTCCCTTTCCTCACTCCACTCCAAGCACATGGACCTTCTTGAAGTTGCTGTAGCGCACCAGATTATCCCCCACCTCAGGGCCTTCACGCCAGCTGCTATCTGTGCTGCTTGCTCCTCACCTCTTCAAGTCCTGCTCACATAGCAGGCCCTTGGGAGGCCTTCCCCATACACCCTATCAGATATGGCCATCCCACTCCCACCCTAGCACTCTTGATCCACTTTCCCCCGCTTTATTTTTTCCATGCACATATCCCATGACCTGAGATACGTATTTCACTTATTTGGTTATAGTCCGTCTCACTTACTAGAATGTCAGCTTGGTACTTACATACAGCATATATGTACTGGATGAATAAACAGAATTCGCAAACTGCTGCACCCCTGACTATATTATAAAACAAACTCCTTACAGTTTGTACAGGGGCTTCCAAAGCTATAGGACCAAGTGATACATATAACTCCCGTCCACTTCTGCCACCTCCCCCGCCTAATCTCCCTCCACCCAAGCTGTGCTTTCTTCGGTTCCAGGAACGCGCTGAGCTTCAAGGCCTTTTGCACATGGACATGCCCTGCCTTCTACCTGCAGTGCTCTTCCCGTGCACAGCTACAGGCCTCGGGGCGGGGGGGGGCTTCCGATTAAGTACCCCCTCCTGCGGTTCCGGATTCTACCCTGGCAGGACGACCCTAGCTCCTCGTACCTGCCGCGGCGCGACAGAGCGTCTGCCACTCAACTGACCTCTGACCTGTTAGTGTCCGCCCCTGGCAGGCCGCATCCGGTAACGAGAGTTCAACTTCCTGACTAGGAACCAATCAGCAGGGCTGCGTCCCTGCCTACGAAAGGGGGTGGGGGCAGACGCTCCGTTTCCGGTGGCAGGGTCTGGGAAAGGGGCGGCAGGCGCCATGTCCGGCCGGGAAGGTAAGTGTTCCGGGACGGTGAGGACAACGGGGACGGCGGGGCGGGGACCGGGCGGCGGGGCAGGCCGAACGTGCTCGTGTTTCCCGCAGGTGGCAAGAAGAAGCCCCTGAAACAGCCCAAGAAGCAGGCCAAGGAGATGGACGAGGTGAGGGCAGGCGTGGAGGCGCGGGCGGATGTGGAGGGGCTGGGAGGGAGGTCTGAATTGAACCCGCCCCTCTTCTCCTCAGGAAGATAAGGCTTTCAAGCAGAAACAAAAAGAAGAGCAGAAGAAACTCGAAGAGCTAAAAGCAAAGGCCGCGGGGAAGGGGCCCCTGGGGTAAGTGGGGGCCGAATGGAGCTCACGCCGGCCAAACGCTATGAGGCACCTGTCGGGATGAGAGCGTGGGCATGTCTTTTTCCTGCCTCCTGAACTGCGAGCTCTCGGTTTCCGACGTCCGCTACAGCGGATGGTCTCTAGCCAGTCATGGATTTGCAGCAGCAGTAAGGGGCGGGAGCTGGAAACGAAGTCTCCTGACTCCCAGGCAGTCTGGGCTTCCATTCCTTAGGGAAGAGCTGCAGAAACGGAAACATTGAAATGTTTTACCTCAGACACAGATTCATGGAGTTAAGTTTCTCGGTGTTTTCCGTAATCTCTTGCCCCAAATTCGTATTTTACTGCCTTCTTAGTGTTTGAACCTTACTTGACTTACAACTCTTTTTTTCTTTTTTTGAGACGGAGTCTCCCTCTGTCACCCAGGCTGGACTGCAGCCACACGATCTCGGTTACGCCTTCCGGGTTCAAGCGATTCTCCTGTCTCAGCCTCCCAAGTAGCTGGGATTGCAGGCACCCACCACTACGCCCGGCTAATTGTCTTGTATTTTTAGTAGAGACGGTTTCACCATGTTGGTCAGCTTTCGAACTCCTGACCGCAAGTGATCCACCCGCCGTGGCCTCCCAAAGTGCTTAGATTACAGGCGTGAGCCACCGCGCTCGGCCACCTTTTTTTTTTTTTTTTTCCCCTGCTCATATTGTCTCTAATAAATGCTTTTGCTTCCATAGTCTTTACTTCTGGGTGTGCCAAGTCCAGGCTCTTCGGTGTGCTGTTGCTCCATATGCTTTTCTAACCGAATCCTCCACCCTTTTACCTCTTTTATGTAAGAGGAATTCATTACATTTCAAAAGGTTTTTCAGGCCCAGCAGTTTTAGTACTGTATGTACATCTTAAACATTATTTTATATTCATTGAGCTAGTGATTATTTCCTCCACAGTTGTTTATGCCCTATTTGAGCACTGTGAGTCACGATAGGCATGATGGAGACAAGGAGGGTGGGAGTGTCATCCGGGGCTTCCCAAGACTTCTCCCGGTGGGTTTGATCCATTATTGTTTACCCACCGAGCACTGAGATTCTAGCTCTTGAGATCCCTTTTTTTTTTTTTAATATATATATGTATTTTGTTGCATTTTAGGTTTTGGGGTACATGTGAAGAACATGCAAGATTGTTGCATAGGTACACACATGGCAGTGTGATTTGCTGCCTTCCTGAGATTCCTTTTCAGAATGGTGTAAGGGACCAGGCACAGTGGCTCAAGACCGTAATCCTAGTGCTTTGGGAGGCCTAAGCAGGAGGATTGCTTAAGGCTAGGAGTTCACAGCATCATAGGGAGACCCTCTCGCTACAGAAAAATTTAAAAATTAGCTGGGCATGGTGGTAGTGGCCTATTTCCTGTAATCCCAGCTATTTAAAAGGCTGAGGCAGCGTTGCTTAGCACAGGAGTTCAGGGTAAGAGGATTATTTGAGCACAGGAGTTCAGGTTGCAGTGAGCTGTGACTGTGTCACTGTATACCAGCCTGGGAGATAGAGTGAGGCCCTATCTTTAAAAAAAAAAAAAAAAAAAAGGGGGTATCTTGCACCCTCTTTTAATCTGTAATTGTGTATAGGGAAAAGGTCAGTCCTTAGTGTAACTCTATGCTGCTTTCTCACTGAGCATCATCTAATTTTTTTTTAAGTTTTATTTTGTCAAGCCCTTTTGGATCTCTTTCCTGTATTAGGCATACTTAATCTTACCCTGTTTCTTAAATTGCCTGCTGGGTTTCCCACATATGGTCATTTGCAAATTGGTAGAGCATACCAGGTGCCAGGATCATAATGTGGAAGGTAGTGTAATGTGGCAGTTAAGAATGTGGACTTTGAAGTCAGACAACTCAGGTTAGAATCCAGGCTTGTCACATACCTTGAACAATACCTAACAATAAGATTTCTTTTTTGGCTGGGCACGGTGGCTGTAATGCCAACATTTTGGGAGGCTGAGGTGGGCAGATCACTTGAGGTCAGGAGTTCGAGACCAGCCTGGCCAACATGGTAAAACCCTATCTACTAAAAATACCAAAATTAGCCGGGCATGGTGGAAGGCACCTGTAGTCCCAGCTACTCAGGATGGTAAGGCATGAAGAATGACTTGAACCCAGCAGACGGCGGCTGCAGTGGGCCAAGATCACACCACTGCAATCTAGCCTAGGTGACAAAGCAACATTCCATCTCAAAAAGGTGGAGGGGGGGGGGTTCTTTTTCTGTAAAATGGGTTGATATGGCATGAGGATTAAATAAGCCAGTCTGTGAAGTATACAGCAGTATAGATCTAGACCAGTGTGCAGCCAGCCATTGCTTGTACTCCATCTCATCCTCATTTTACCTTAACCCAGAACAGACAGTATCAGTGAAACTGCTGTCCATGTTTGTGTTAAAGTGAATGCCTAGTACAAAAGCCAGGCTTTACTAAGGTCTACAGCAGGCCCATGGGGCTTCTACCATAAGAACTATATTTTTCCCTGATTGTGACTATTTTTCTTTTGCAGCCACAGGTGGAATTAAGAAATCTGGCAAAAAGTAAGCTGTTCCTTGTCCCTGAGGAGATGGTGACCCTTTATTTCATCCATGTTTAAACATCTATATTCCCTGCCATAGCATCTTTTGCCACCTATAGCTGGAATTAAGTGTTGTCTTGGGGCTGTTGTACATTTAAGAATAAACTTTTGTATTTAAAAAAAAAAACTTACAGTGGCTTATCATCTCTTTGGTTGTTTTCATTAAGTCATTCCTACCATAACTGTGAATTTAAAGTAAAACCAGTTCAGAATCTTGCCAGAGCCTGCTCTTTGGTCCTTGTTCTACCTTAAATTTTGTATCACCTGAAATTAAACCAACTCGTTTGAAAGGATGCTGTTCTTGTGTGGTTATATACCTGACAGAATATGTTACATGAGATGAGAAGAATTTATACTTTTTTTGGTGGAGGAGGGGGTAGAGTCTCACTCCGTTACCCAGGCTGGAGTGCAGTGGCATCATCTCTATTCAATACAATCTCCACCTCCTGGGTTCAAGCTATTCTCCCGCTTCAGCCTCCCGAGTAGCTGGGGCTACAGGCACCCGCCACCATGCCCAGCTAATTTTTTGTATTTTTAGTGTTGGCCAGGCTGGTCTCAAACTCCTGACCTCAAGTTATCCGCCTGCCTCGGCCTCTCAGAGTGCTAGGATTACAGGCATGAGCTACTGTGCCCGACCAGAATTTGCATTTTGAAAAGAAAGCCCATCTTTTTACGTTGTGACATCCAAATTGTCTTATGCTTTAATGGGACTTGTTTGTATGTTCACGTAAGGAGTCTGCTATGTGCAGGCACCGGGGTATGTACCAGGGAACAGTTCCTGTTGTCAAGGAACTTCTCTAGTGTAAGAGGCAGGGCAGGGCAAATGACATCCTCCTCCAAGTTGATGGCAGTGAAGTCCCCACGCACACCAAACGTCCAGGGCAGCAGCTGCAGGAAGCCCCAGCCCACTTGCTGGTGGATGGAGGGGGTGCCAGTGCCAAGTAAGGGGTTGTGGGCAAGGCAAAATGTGGGCTCACTCTGCCTCCTGCTACCCAGTACTGAAGTCCTAGGCATACCTGCCACTTGCCCCTCACCAAATGCAAAGAGGACAGAGCCCACCCGTAATGTATGCTAAATATCTATTGAAACACTTAGCTGGGTGTGGTGGTGCACTTCTGTAGTCCCAGATATTTGGGAGGCTGAGGTGGGAGGATCCCTTGAGCCCAGGAGTTCAAGGCTGCAATGAGCGAAGATCACACCACTGCACTCCAGCCTGGGAGACAGAACAAGACCCTGTATCCAAAAAAAGAAAAAATGAATTCAGAGGCACAAGTATTTGGATTTCTCTTCCAGGCCCTTGATACAACTATGCTAATAATGCTAAGCTTTCTCTGAGAATGTATTTTCAAAGAGAGCTCTGGAACCATTATGAGACTTTGCTAAATCAAAACTAGAAAAGGTTTTGGTATATTGAAAACTTACATGATTATCGTGCTAGATATTAACGTGGGGGGGCAGGGGCGGGGGAAGCCTGCGTTGGTCCTCTCCAGAAAGTTGCATAGCCAGTAGCACCCTTCTTTAGGCTTCAGGCATTCCCTATGGGGCCTTGCCAGCTGGCACCCAGCCCTATGCTGCTAAAACAAACCTGAGCACCAGTGATTCACACTGTTGCCGAGAGCAAGTTACTTAGTGGAACCTATCCCTCTTTAACAAGTGAACAATCTTGTCTCTTTCCAAGACGAGAGTCCTGCAGCAACTAAGCATGCAACATTTGGGCAGCTGAGGGAGACTACCAGTTGCTCCAAAAAACTTTAAACTCCTTAGACGTTGTAGACCCTGATAGCAATCTCCCTTTCATTTAATCTTCCTTTTATTTAATGCCTTCACAAACACTCCTAGGACACTCACAAGTAAAGTTTGGCACCGAGAAGGTAAAGTTGAGTCTTGCTCCTGTTACCCTACACCGCCAACTCTCTATTGAGCTAACTGTTCTGCACACCACTGCTGCCCAGTAAAATTTGTCAGTTACGCAAACCCAGCTCAAATTGCTGCTCTTTTGTGAAATTTTACCTCTGTCTTCGCCACAGGTAACTCTTACCTGGCCTTTGTGTGGCCTCCCTTTCAATGTAGAATTATGATCTCATGTGCCAGCCCTCTATCCTGCTAACTTCACTCAACCTGTACGACAGCCCAGGGGAACTACTTTGACCTCCTGAGCCTCATTCCATACAACCAGAGCTTAGGAAAAAAACATTCCACCACTCAGAGGAATGAATGTTAACAGCCTGAGCAGCTTCCACCCCCTCCCACACAGGAACATCTCCAAACATCACTCCTCCTTGGACTTTCCTCCTCCCTGGGCCTACCTCAAATGTACACATATGAAATATTCACTATTCCCGAAGGTGTCTGCACACGACAGCTCTATTCATACTCGTCACCCAACATATTCCACGCTCCTCCTCAAGAAAGCCTCGGGGTTTGTAGGAGGTGGGTCCGGCGGGAGAACGAAAGCGAGGTCTCGGAGACCACATCCCTGAATGCTGCCTGGCTCGACTGAAACGCAACGTGGGTGAATGCTAGGGCAAGCTGCTCCTGCGTGGCCCTCCTCTACGAAGTGCCAGGGAGGGAGCGCAAAGCCACCCGCGCGACGGAGCTGGTGCGCCTCGGACCCGCCTCTCCGATAACGGGTCGCACCGCTCCTAAGTCTTCCTCGCAAACCTGCAGAATCTCGGCCCCTGAGCTCGGAGCAGCGGGCGGGCGGAGGGCCACCGAGCTGCACCCGGCGTCGACGGGGCGTGGCGGCGCACTAGGACGTTCGTCATTCTTCCGCGCCCCACCACCTGCCAGCTGATTGGCCCCTGAGCCGAGGGCGGGGCACTCGCGGCTGAGGCTAGCGGCGGCGCGCGGGCGGTTGGTCCAGTTTTCGGGGCTCGCGACAGGCAAGGCATGCTCGGCGCCTTCTGATACTTGGGGCTAGCGGTAGGTATGGCGGGACCTCCGCGCCGGGCAGCAGGAGGCGGAGCGAGCCCCTGGCGCCTCGCCCCGGACCGCCGCCCGGCCCCGAGCATCCCCCGAGCAAGCGGGCCCGGGGCTTCTCCGCGGCCGCTGTCCCGGACCCTGACGACCCGTTCGGCGCGCATGGGGACTTCACTGCCGACGACCTGGAGGAGCTTGACACCCTCGCGTCACAGGCCCTGAGCCAATGTACATCCGCGGCTCGGGACGTGTCCAGTGAGTGCTCCTCGCGGCCTTTTTCCCGGAGTGAGTTGCAGACCGCTCCAAATCCCCTTGATGGCTGTGGCTTCGGAACCTCGGGGCCAGCACTTCCCTTTCGCCTTTTTAAAATATGGGAACACCCTGATTTAAGCAACGGCTGTCTTCCAAAAGGTCCTTTGATTTTAGGGGGAAATGCATCAGCAAGGTCAAACAGCCGATTTGAAACAAGGAAGCTAGATTAACATTTTATTTTCTAAAGTTTAGGCCACTTGATTCTTGATTCTAAGCAGAGATCCTTGGAACACACCTACCACCACCATCACCATCACTACCCATGCATGGGGACCCATTCTTGTGACAAGTTTGAGAGGCTTTAGATCTTATGAAGCCCACTGTCTCCCTTGGGCAGTGTGAGCGTGGGAGGAGCCTGACACAGGCAAGAGATGAAATAAATTTATTTTTTTATGCAACCAGTAAACTGTGCTAGGTGCCCAAACGTGAGGAACTGTAGCTGACCTAACAATGAACAAAATACAAAAACTCTGCCCTTCCTGGAGCTTACATTCTAATTGAGGAATGAGTGAAGTCTCGGGGACTCCCAGAAAGAGAAAGGTTTTGAGTGCACCTTGCATCTGTACTTGGGTTGCTCAAGGCGTCTTAAACTCAACACAGTCATTTCCCTGGAAACCCAGTCCTCCTCCAACATTTCTAGCATGGTGCCGGCAAAGCAGACATTCAGACCATGATGACCAGATATTCCACAGGAAGTAACTAGAGCCACTCTTCATGCAGTGGCACAAGGCAACTCATCCCCTTTCCTTGACTCTACATCTAATTTCTTTGCAAAGCTTGTCAAGCTCACCTTCTTAATCCATCTCTGGAATCTATCCTGTTCACATCACTTCTACCAACTGCCTGATGTATGCTACCAGGAGTCCTCCCTTGAACAAATAGTCCGCTAAATTGGTTTCCCATTTCCAATCTTGACTCCCTACAGGTGAGGCTTCACATCACATTCTGAGTGATCTTTTCAAAACTCAAATCTGGCTGTGTCTTACACAGATATACCTGAACGCCCCTAATTTTATTTAGTTAGTTTTTTTTGAGATGGAGTCTCACTCTGTCACCCAGGCTAAAGTGCAGTGGTGCCATCTCAGCTCACTGCGACCTCCACCTCCCGGATACAAGCAATTCTCCTGCCTCAGCCTCCCGAGTAGCCTCAGCCTCCCGAGTAGCCTCAGCCTCCTGAGTAGCTGGGATTGCATATGCCCACCACTGCACCCGGCTAATTTTTATATTTTAAGTAGAGATGGGTTTTCGCCATGTTGGCGAGGCTGATCTCGAACTCTGGACCTCAGGTGATCTGCCCGCCTTGGCCTCCCAAAGTGCTGGGATTACAGGCATGAGCCACCACTCCTGGCCATGAATACCCCTATTGAAAGCCCTTTAATGATTTCCCACTGCTTCTAGTATAAAGACCAAAATCCTTAACATGGCCTGCAAGGTCCAGCCTGGTTTGGCCCTTTCTCACTCTCTGGGTTCTGGCTACACTAACATTTCTTCATTCTTTTAATTCTTTCTGCTTCCTTACTTTATACATTGCTTTCTTTGTACATTGAGTATACTTTCCATTCATTCATCTCCAGTCATCTGGTTAATTCCTACTTGTCCTTCATCTCCCAGCTCCTTCCAGTCTTCTTTAGGGAAATGTTCCAATCATCCCACTTAGGTCAGATTGCTGTCCTATTACAGGCTTTCCTGTATTTGTTCTCTTCTACAGTTCTTATCACAGTTTAATTTGACATTGATTTGTGTGATTATTTGTCAAATGTCCTTTAAGCTCTGTGAGTGTAAGGACAGTGTCAATTTTGCTCGCCATTATACCTTTAGAGCCTAACATCATGCCTGGCATATTGTTTGTGGTCAGTAATTATTGTTGATAATAAATAGGTCACTGAGTTCTGGCCAGTGAAATCTCCACAGCACCTTTCAGGCTTTAGGTGAGACTCTGGAATGGGTGAGGGATAGGGAAATAGTGATAGGATCTGTTATTTTAGAAGCATCGTTTATGAGTTTTGGCTGGGCATGGTGGCTCAAGCCTGTAATCCCAGCACTTTGGGAGGTCAAGGCAGGCTGATCACTTTAGGCCAAGAGTTTGAGACCAGACTGGCCAATATGGTGAGATCCCATCTCTACTAAAAATACAAAAATTAGCCAGTAATGGTGGTGGGCACCTATAGTCCCAGCTACTCAGGATGCTAAGGCGGGAGAATCACTTGAACCTGGAAGGTAGAGGTTGCAGTAAGCCAAGATTATGCCACTGCACTCCAGCCTAGGAGACAGCAATCGTTTATGAGTTTGAACCATGTTCTTAGGCTGGAAAATACCTATGTTACTTACTAGATCTTTCTCTGCTTTGCTCTCAAGAGTAATTTTTCCCAGCACTTGGGAGGGCAAAGGCAGGAGAATTGCATAAACCCAGGAGTTCAAGACCAACCTGGGCAATATAAAGAGACCCTATCTCTACAAAACATTTAAAAATTAGCCAGGTATGGTGGCACACATCTGTAGTCCCAGCTACACAGGAGGTTAAGGCAGGAGGATCGCTTGAACCCAGGGTCGAGGTGGCAGTGAGCAGTGATTGCACCACTGCACTCCAGCCTGGGTGACAGAGCAAGGCCCTATCTCAAAAAAGAAAAAAAAAAAAGAGTGGGTATTTTCAGCATTTTCTGGCAAAAGTGGGAAAATGTTGGGTCCTGAAATGTATGTGGAACTGTTTTTTACAGGTGATCATAAGGTCCACAGATTAGATGGCATGTCAAAAAATCCTGCAGGAAGAGACAGAGGAAGTGTTCAAGATAATTTCGAATTAGAGGCACTTCAGGCACAGTGCAGAGGACTGAAAGAAAAGGTAAGTGACACTTAACTTGTGGTTTGTGTAGCTAATGCATTCACTTATTCATGTGTTTTAAAGCATTGTACAGTAAAATATACAAAAGTTGTAAAACAAGTGTCTACATTCATCACTATGACATGGGAAAAGACTAGGGAAAGACAGCCAGAAAGTTTAGACTGAAAGAAACTAAATCGTTAGATTCCTAATAGCAAAGGCAAGAAGAAAAACACTGTATACCAGATCCAAAAACCACTGAGACGATTTGATAGCATATATCTTCACGTGAAGAACACAACATCATAATGGTTGCTATTTTCATTAGTAGATTTGCAAGAAAGCAGACACCCTTCATATCACCATCTGTAGGTCCCTAAGAAAACCAGGAACATAATGTGAAATTTTACTTCTGCAAAGTATGTGACCCAGATTTGTTTTTGTTTTTTTTTTTTTTTTTTTTGAGACGAAGTCTGTCTGTCATCCAGGTTGGAATGCAGTGGCATGACGTCTGCACACTGCAACCTCTGCCTCCTAGTTCTAAGTGATTCTCATGCCTCAGCCTCCAGATTAGCTGGGACTACAGGTGTACACTACCCCGCCCAGCTAATTCTTGTATTTTTGGTAGAGACGGAGTTTCACTATGTTGGCCAGGCTGGTCTCAAACTCCTGGCCTCAACCTCCCAAAGTGTTGGGATTACAGGCATGAGCTGCCACGCCCAGCTGACCCAGATTGTTAATGCCTCTTACAGCCTAAAGGATCTAGCCAGGCAAGGTAGCTTATGCCTGTAATCCCAGCACTTTGGGAGGCCAAGGTGGGAGAATCACTTGAACCCATCAGTTCAAGACCAGCCTGGGCAATACAATGAGACCCTATCTCTACAGAAAGTAAATATATGCCAGGCTACTGACACAAGCTTTGTAATCCTAGCTACTCAAGAGGTTGAGGCGAGAGGATCACTTGAGCCCAGGAGTTCGAGGTTACATTGAGCTATGATTGTGCCACAGCACTCCAGCCTAGGCAACTCCATCCCCATCCCGGCAAAAACAGTTTGAATGTGTGAGTGACAAGTGTATCCTTAAGCTATCTTGATGAATATCAGCTGTCCCATGAACAGGCCTAGCAGACCATGGTGACATCTGGTTGCTGTGGATATATTTTGAGTACTCATTGGTCTGTAGGACGTATTTTTCCTGTGCTTTCTTCATCTCCCCAGCTACACGTTAAAACAAAGTACATAAGTAATTTTCTCTTACAAACTTTTCACGAGATTAATTTGGGATTTACAGATGAAAGCAATGGAAGAAGAAGTTCTCATTAAGAATGGAGAAATTAAAATTTTACGAGACTCACTACATCAGACAGAATCCGTTCTAGAGGAACAGAGAAGATCACATTTTCTTCTTGAGCAAGAGAAAACCCAAGCACTCAGTGACAAGGAAAAGGAATTCTCCAAAAAGGTGACCCAGAGCATTTGTTGTACTCCAGCTTTGCCTGCTCACTGAGTTCCTTTGACCAGGGTTGCCTGTAAATCTTCCAGGGAGATTTCAACACTTGTTTTTCTTAAATACTTTCTGCTATCACCTAATTGCCATGCACTCTTCTCCAGGGTCTGGATATGGTTTGGAAAGGGATTTAGGTGAAACTCTACTGTGCTGTGGTGGTTGGTCTTGGCAGGAATCAATAACTAGCTTAGAATTTCTAGAAATAGGCTTACATTAGGGCTCTTTTGGTAGTTCAGAAACTCAACTGACCTAGCTTAGACTAAAAGGAAATGTATTATCTTCCATATCCAACTCTGGGAAACACGGGTGTGCTCGGGCTTGAATGTCTTAAATCTTGCCAGGACATCTATGCTGTAAACAGACTCTATCCTTATGGTAGAGGATGTGCTCTCCAGAAGCTCCTGGGCTCGTTTTATAACTACAGAGCAGAATTAAGACTTAGGGCCACGTGCAGTGGCTAACACCTGTAATCTAGCATTTTGGAGGGCTGAAGTGAGAGGATCACATGAGCCAGGAGTTCGAGACCAGCCTGGACAACATAGTGAGATCTCATCTCTACAAAAAAAATAAACAAAATTATCCAGGCATGGTGATATGCACCTGTAGTCCCAGCTACTCAGGAGGCTGAGGTGGGAGAATTTGAGCCCGGGGAGGTTGAGGCTACAGTGAGCCATGATCATGCCATCACACCCCAGCCTGGGCAACAGAGCGAGACCCTGTCTCAAAAAAAGACTTAGGCTCCCCTCTTCTCAAGTTTTAAAATTCTGAGAAAGGCTCTGATTGGTCTAACTTGAGTCAAGTGTCTGTCTCTGGCCAATTGCTATTACCAAAAGCAACCAAAAGCAAAAAGATGATAGCTTCCATTCTTTTTTTTTTTATTGCATTTTAGGTTTGGGGGTACATGTGAAGAACATGGAAGATTGTTGCATAGGTACACACATGGCAGTGTGATTTGCTGCCTTCCTCCCCATCACCTATATCTGGAATTTCTCCCCATGCTATCCCTCCCCCAACTCCCCACCCCCCACTATCCCTCCCCTTTTCCCCCGACAGACCCCAGTGTGTGATACTCCCCTCCCTGTGTCCATGTGTTCCCATTGTTCAACACCCGCCTATGAGTGAGAACATGCGGTGTTTGATTTTCTGTTCTTGTGTCAGTTTGCTGAGAATGATGGTTTCCAGGTTCATCCATGTCCCTACAAAGGACACGAACTCATCGTTTTTGATGGCTGCATAATATTCCATGGTGTATATGTGCCACATTTTCCCTGTCCAGTCTATCATCGATGATAGCTTCCATTCTAATCAAATAGTCAGAGGTAGGGAAATGATTGGGTTTTTTTTGTTTGTTTTTTTGTTTGTTTTGTTTTTGTTTGAGACAGGGTCCAGGGTTTCACTCTGTTGCCCAGGCTGGAGTGCAGTAGTGCAGTTATAGCTCATTGCAGCCTTGACCTCCCAGGCTCAAGCAATCCTCCCACCTCAGCCTGCCAGGTAGCTGGAACTATAGGCACACACCACCAGGCCCAGCTAATTTTTAAATTTTGGTACAGACGGGGTTTTGCTATGTTTCCCAGGCTGTCTCAAACCCCTGGGCTCAAGCAGTCCTTCCACCTTGGCCTCCCAAACTGCTGGGATTACAGGCATGAGCCACCGTGCTCAGTCTGTTTCTCATGGAGAGGAAAATGCTATTCTGGAAAGAAAAACAGTAGGTATCCAGTACATACTACAACTTTCCCTCAGCATGTCTCCATGCTTCAATCTCAAGGACATGGGATATTATTCTCTCATTGTTTCATTCAGCAAACTTAGAAAACCTTAAATAAGCACTTACCTGTGCCTAACACTAATAGCAATAGTTAGTTTCCTATATAAGTGATGAAGAGCAAGGAATTTGCAGTCAGACAAACCAGAGTTTGGATCCAGGCTTCATCACACATAAGTGGTGACCTCAAGGTAATAATTTAAGCTACATGGTTCATGTCCCTCATCTGTTCCAAAACATAACCAGAAAGGTTGTTGGCAGACTCACACGTTCTTGCACTTACTGTGTCTGGTGCTGGGCCTGGCGCAGAGTGTGCTTGGGGAATGATGGCAGTTACTGTCGGCTATAGCACCTGCAGGCCAGAGCAGCAGGTCTCTCCATACTGCACAGTGTCTTGATAAATATTCCAACTACTCTGCGCAAACTTTGACAAAGACATGGAATTGTGCAGCATTGCGTTCATTAATAAAAGGTCAACATGTTACTGCTAAGATAGGGCACCTTACCAAGCTCTATGCTGGGTGTTTTACACTCATCAGTCTACTTAATCCTCCCAACTATGATGAAGATGGGTATTTTATGTTACAAATAAGCTAAAATTCAAAGAGGTTAAGTAAATGGTGGGCTGGTATTTAATTCTTTTTTTTTATTTTTTAATTTTTTTGTAGAGGCAGGGTCTCACTCTTTTGCCCAGGCTGGTCTCAAACTCCTGGACTCAAACGATCCTCCTGCCTTATCCTCCCAAAGTGCTTGGGATTACAGTCCTGAGCCACCACACCCAGCCAGGGCTGGTTTTTAACTCTCACAAGCTACCTTTACAATAGAGTCCAGTATCTTTTTAGAGTACTATATTGTCTTTCAGAAAAGAAAGTTAATGTTTGATATTTTAGGACGTTCGTATCACAGCAGACTTTCATATGTATTTTTCATTGTTTGCCTTTTACTGGCTTGTGATTTTGAAGCCCTGAGATATTTTTGTGTATATGAGGGGGCCACTACAAGCATGTTTCTTTTGCCTTCCAGCTCCAATCATTGCAGTCTGAACTCCAGTTTAAAGATGCAGAGATGAATGAATTAAGGACAAAGCTCCAGAGCAGTGAACGAGGAAATAAACTGGCTGCTCCCTCTGTTTCCCATGTCAGGTAATGATGGTGCTGGAGGGATAGTTCAGTTTTGCATTATTTAGTAAAAACCTGCAAAACAATGTCAGGCTGGTCCTAAATGAAGGCCATTTAGACCCTGCCACCTGGGCAGAGATCCCCCTTTTCCAGAAGGATTCAGAGGCGGTTTAGATGAAGCCTGCGTGGTTTGAGGCGTCATAAAGGCCCCTACTCTAGAAATGCTGCCTCTGTGTGGGACTCTGTAAACATAATTCCTCGGGACTAAAAAGACCGGAAAAATGATCTCCAGATTTTGGGGGGTGGACCGGTCTTGACTTTTATGTGATTTGTTTAACTGATTTTGTTGCGAGCATAAGTGTATTTTACTTCCAGCCACTTGGAATATTTTTTTCTCATTTGCTGCCTGGGGACCCTTGTCCGACAGCCCCATCCTTTGTGGCCAGATGTGCTTTTTTTTTTTTTTTGAGACAGAGTCTCACCCTGTCATCCTGTCGTCCAGGCAGGAGTGCAGTGGTGCAATCTTGGCTCACCGCAACCTCTACCTCCCGGATTCAAGCAATTCTCCTGCCTCAGCCTCCTGAGAAGCTGGGACAACAGGTACATACCATCATGCCTGGCTAATTTTTGTATTTTTAGTAGAGACGAGTTTACCATGTTGGCCAGGCTGGTCTTGAACTCCTGACCTCAGGTGATCCACCTACCTCCACCTCCCAAAGTTCTGAGATTAGAGGCGTGAGCCACCGCACCCAGCCTTGTTCTGTTTTTTGGTTTTTTTGGTTTTTTTGGGTTTTTTTGTTTTTTTCTAAAGACGTGGTTTCACCATGTTGGTCAGGCTGGTCTTGAACTCCCGACCTCAGGTGATCCACCCATCTTGGCCTCCAAAGTGCTTGGATTACAGGCTTGAGCCACCACGCCCAGCCTGCCTTGTTCTGTTTTTTTGTTTTTGTTTTTGTTTTGGTGCCGTGACTTAGATTGTTCTGTTTTTATACAGAGACAGGGTCTCACTATGTTGCCCAAGCTGGTCTTGAACTCCTGGGCTCAAGCAATCCTCCCACCTCGGCCTCTCAAAGTGCTGAGTTACAGACATGAGCCACCACACCTGGCCTCAACTTGTTAATGATCTGTCCTGCCCTATGCCTTCCAGAGATGTCTGGCACTATCTCAGTATCAGCCTTGAAATTTGGTGTGTGTTGTTGTTGTTATTTTGCGATGGAGTCTCACTGTGTCAGGCTGGAGTGCAGTGGTGTGATCTCAGCTCCCTGCTGTCTCCACCTCCCAAGTTCAAGTGATTCTCCTGCCTCAGCCTCCCCAGTAGCTGGGATTACAGGTATGCACCACCATACCTTGCTAATTTTTGTATTTTTGCAAAAATAGTAGAGACAGGATTTCGCCATGGACAGGCTGGTCTTGAACCCCTGGATTCAAATGATCCACCAGCCTGGGCCTCCCAAACTACTGGGATTGCAAGCATGAGCCACCGCTCCCGAATCAGCCTTGAAATTTGAACAGTGTCAGTCAGGGCATCTTCTCTGGTTTGAACATTCTGCCGCCTTTGCTCATAATGGGCAGAATGTGAAACTAACTCTTCATGCCTTGCATTGTTCACATAAGACAAGAGAACTGAGGGGATCCTCTTCACACATCAGTAACAGAAAGGCCTCATCAGTATATGATCAGATCAGAGGGTTAACACTGCTTCTCTAACATAAAGACATTGGCACTGAGAAGCTGCTCAGTTTCCAACACACCTAACAGGTTTATAAAATTTTTGATATTTATTTTGATAGCCCTTTTTCTATGTAAACTCTTTGTATTTAAATTCTACTGGAAATCTTATGACTGTTAAAAAATAATTTGTTCCACATTGGCCTGGTGCAGTGGCTCACCCTGTAATCCTAACACTTTGGGAGGCTGAGGCAGGCAGATCACTTGAGGTCAGGAGTTCGAGACCAGCCTGGCCAACAGTGAAACCCTGTCTCTACTGAAATTATAAAAATTAGTTGGCCATGTTGGTGCATGCCTGTAATCCCAGCTACTCAGGAGGCTGGGATTACAGGTGAGTGGATCACCTGAGCCCAGGAGGTCAAGGCTGCTGTGAGCTATAATTATGCTACTGTATTCTAGCCTGGGCAATGGAGCAACACTCTGTCTCAAAAAAAAAAAAAAAGATGTTTTGATGGAATTGGAAATAGAGTAAAGGAGGCCGGGCGTGGTGGCTCACACCTGTAATCCAAGCACTTTGGAGACCAAGGCGGGCAGATCACCTGAGGTTGGGAGTTCAAGACCAGCCTGAACAACATGGTGAAACCCTGCCTTAATTAAAAAAAAAAAAGGATAGTAAAGGAATTATGACTAATACTATATTTTTGGATGATTAGAAGAATATAAAAATAAGTGAAAGACTTTTTCAATAATTTGGATCAAAATGCCTGGAATTGGCCAGTCACAGTGGATCACACCTGTAATCCCAGCACTTTGGGAGGCCAAGGTGGGTGGATCAGTTGAGCTCAGGAGTCCCAGACCACCCGGGGTAACTTAGCGAAGCCCCATCTCTATAGAGAAATTAAAATTTAAAAACATTTTTAAGAGCTGGGCGCGGAGGCTCATACCTCTAATTCCAGCACTTTGGGAGGCTGAGGCAGGCGGATCATTTGAGGTCAGGAGTTCGAGACCAGCCTGGCCAACATGGTGAAACCCTGTCTCTACTAAAAATACAAAAATTAGGCCAAGCATGGTGGCTCACGCCTGTAATCCCAGCACTTTGGAAGGCCGAGGTGGGCCGATCACCTGAGGTCAGGAGTTCAAGACCAGCCTGACCAACATGGAGAAACCCCATCTCTACTAAAAATACAAAATTAGCTGGGGTGGTTGCACATGCCTGTAATCCCAGCTACTCAGGAGGCTGAGGCAGGAGAATCGCTTGAACCTTGGAGGCAGAGGTTGCGGTGAGCCAAGATCACGCCATTGCACTCCAGCCTGGGCAACAAGAGTGAAACTCTGTCTCAAAAAAAAAAAAAAAGGAAAAATTAGCCAGGCTTGGTGGCAGGCGCTTGTAATCCCAGCTACTTGGGAGGCTAAGGCTGGAGAATCACTTGAACCCAGGAGGCGGAGGTTGCAGTAAGCCAAGATCGCACCACTACACTCCACCTGGGCCGACAGAGCAAGACTCCATTTCAAGAAAAAAAAAAAAAATGCCAGGCATTGTGGCTCACGCCTGTAATCCCAGCACTTTGGGAGGCTGAGGCAGCAGATTGCCTGAGCTCGGGAGTTCAAAACCAGTCTTGGCAACGTGGTGAAACCCTGTCTACTAAAAATACAAAAAATTTAGCTGGGCGTGGCGGCAGGCACCTGTAATCCCAGCTACTTGGGAGGCTTCAGCAGGGGAATTGCTTGAACTCAGGAGGCAGAGGTTGCAGTGCGCCGAGATTGTGCCACTGCACTCCAGCCTGGATGATAGAGTGAGACTCTGTCCCAAAAAAAGGAAAAAAAAATGCCTAGTATTTTGCACTGCTCCCCTGACAAAGAATAGTAGACATATAATAGATAAAACCTTTGGTTAAAACACCTAGACATGAAAAGTTTAAAGTTTGTTAGAAATTTTGTAACCAGGTATTTTGAATGGTTTTAGCAGAATCATTACTTTGCTTTCATAGTCAACTTTTTCCAGTCCTAGGAAAAACCCTTCTGTGGTTATAAAGCCAGAAGCATGTTCTCCACAATTTGGAAAAACATCTTTTCCTACAAAGGAGTCTTTTAGTGCTAACATGTCCCTCCCCCGACCCCTGCCAGACAGAGCCAGGATGCAAGCCTCTGGTGGGCAGAGAGGGTAAGTCCATTAGTCATCTATTGCTGTATAACAAACTACCCAAATTTGTGGCTTAAAACAACAATTATTATTTATTTTCTCCCAATTTCTGTGATCAGCAGTTCTGAGAGGGCACAGTGGGAACAATCTCTGCAGGGACTGGAATCACTGAAAGCTTGTCTTAAACTGGAGGACCTGTTTCAAGGTGGCTCACTCACATGGCTGGCAGTGTAATTTCTTACCACATGGGCCTCTGCACATGGATACGGAGTGTCCTCATAACCTGGTAGTGGCTTCCTCTAAAGATGGCAAATCCAGAGACGGAACCAGGGAGAAGCTATCCTTTTATGGCCTGGCTTCAGAAGTCACACAGCATCACCTCTGCCTCATTCTTTCTTTTTTTTTTTTTGAGACAGTTTCACTCTAGTTGCCCAGACTGGAGTGCAATGGCATGATCCCAGCTCACTGCAACCTCCACCTCCCAGGTTCAAGTGATTCTCCTGCCTCAGCCTCCCGAGTAGCTGGGATTACAGGCGCCCACCACCACGCCCAGCTAATTTTTGTATTTTTAGTAGAGACAGAGTTTCACTATGTTGGCCAGGCTGGTCTTGAACTCCTGACCTTAGGTGATCCACCCGCCTCAGCTTCCCAAAGTGCTGGGACTACAAGTGTGAGCCACCGTGCCCAGCCCACCTCTGCCACATTCTGTTTGTTAGAAGCAAGTCACTGTGTCTGGGCTTCGTTCAGGGAGGAGGAAACCAAGCTATACCTTTTGAAGGGAGGTGTGTCAAAGCATTTGTGGGCGTATTTTTAAAACATCATAGCGGGAGGCCGAGGCGGGCGGATCACGAGGTCAAGAGATCGAGACCATCCTGGTCAACATGGTGAAACCCCATCTCTACTAAAAAATACAAAAAAATTAGCTGGGCGTGGTGGCGCACGCCTGTAGTCCCAGCTACTCGGGAGGCTGAGGCAGGAGAATTGCTTGAACCCTGGCAGCGGAGGTTGCAGTGAACCGCGGTCGCGCCACTGCACTCCAGCCTGGCGCCTGGTGATGGAGTGAGACTCTGTCTCAAAAAAAAAAAAAAAAAAATCACAGCATCAATTGGCCATTGCCAAAAACATAGCTAGTATGAAGGGACATGTTTTCCTTTTGTAGTCCAGCTTTTGAGTTTTTATAACTCAGTTCAGATTGAGGGGGATGCTGCTGTCTTCTAGAGAGAGACAATCTAACATCAGTAGGTTTTCAGACTGCTATACCAGTGTATCTTATAAATCAGATACATTGAGCCTCTTCTCACCATCAGCCTTTCAAATCCTTGGCCGTCATACACTTCTGAGAAACTGCAGCCCGCTCACATTTTTGGCATCTAACAACTAAAGGGGCAGTAGTGTTACAAGCAGGCAATTGGGCCTAGTAGCCTGGATGTGAGTCCCAGTAATGCTACTTACTGACTTATATGATTTGGCCAAGTCCTTTAGTCTCTGTGCCTCAGTTTCCCCATGTAAAACACAGCTAATGATAACTCCTTGTAGAGTCACTGAGGAACAAATGGGCTGATGTGTGTAAAGCTCTTAGAACAGTGTCTGGCACATACCGAGCACCATGTCAATGTTAGTGGTTACTGTTTTATCTAATTGCCTCATTTTTAGTGAGGCAAACAGCTTGATTTTCTTTTCCTTTCCTTGTATGAGTTCCTGTTTTATATGAGGCAGGTAAAAGATGCAAGGGCTCTTGAGCTACTTTGGCTCTTGCTTTGATCCAAGGTCAAAGAAGTAGAACAACTTGTGTTTTAAACTCATTACATGTAAAAGTTTCTGATATGCCTGTGCTTTAGTGCTCAAGTTTTGATTTACATTTTATCTCATTTCAGATAGTAAGATGCACAGTCTGAGAGGTGACTCCATAAAGCAAGAAAAGGCCCAGAAAAGCTTTGTTGACAGCTGGAGACAGAGATCAGACACTCAAGGTACCAGAATCCCTGCTTCTCCTGCAGGGGGCTGCATGGCTCTGAGTGATATGCAGAAGAATTGCCCAGGCCTCTAAGAACCGGCGCCCCAGGCAGTCCTTCAGAGAGTCCAGGGAAGTGAAAGTATGTGCTTAAGCAGAAGACTTTATAAAGTGGAAAGGGCCAAGGGCAGGTAGGTCCCAGAGCCTTCCACACCAACAGGCATCTTCCTGGGCTTAGTGGCAGCTTAGAGGACAGTTGGCATCCAAAGAATCCTTACTGTTTCCTTCTGAGGCCACAGAAAAGATCCCCCATGTCAGAACCTTCTAGAGCTGCCTTGTCTTCTGCAGGTTCCATTTTGATAAACCTGCTCCTGAAGCAGCCTTTGATCCCAGGGTCATCCCTAAGTCTTTGCCACCTCCTGAGTAGTTGTTCTGAGTCTCCTGCTGGTACCTCCCTGCAGCCACCAGCGTTTGGCAGGTAAGCATAAGACCCCTGGAAAGCTTGTTTGGGAAGGAGCTTCCTGGAAGCAAGTTCCTTTCTGGCCCTGGCCAGCCTGGGAAGTCTGTGGGATGGGCAGGGAGCCGGGGAGAATGTGGCAGGCAGGCTGTTGGGGGCCCTCGACCTTATCTCCATCCCACACTTACTTATTTTTCTTTTGTGTTTGTTGCCAGTACCTTGGCTGGAATGTTAGGCCTCAGGACCACAGGTTCTCATGATGGGTCATTTTCCCTCTCAGCCCTGAGAGAAGCACAGAACCTGGCATTCACTGGACTGAATCTGGTTGCCAGGAATGAACGCTCACATGATGGAGACGCAGCAGAGGGAGGCAGAAGGGCCTTCCCACTCTGCCAGCTTCCTGGGGCCGTGCATTTCCTCCCCCTTGTACAGTTCTTCATCGGCTTACACTGCCAGGCCCTGCAGGACTTGGCAGCTGCTAAGAGAAGCGGAGCCCCTGGGGGACTCACCGACACATTCCTCCTGCGTGAGCTCTGGGGTAGAGACCAACCCTGAGGACTCAATGTGCATCCTGGAAGGCTTCTCTGTGACTGCACTTAGCATTCTTCAGCACCTGGTGTGCCACAGCGGAGCATCGTCTGCCTGTTACTATCAGGAGTGGGGGCAGATTCTGCTGCTGGGGAAGGAAACAGGAGCCTGGTTCACAGGCGTAGTGATGGAGATATGACCTCAGCCCCAGTGGGGGTTGCTGATGACCAAGGACAGCACCCACTGTTGAAGATGCTTCTTCACTTGTTGGCTTTCTCTTCTGCAGCAGCAGGTCACCTTCAAGCCAGTGTCCTGAGCCAGTGCCTTAAGGTTTTGGTGAAATTAGCCGAAAACACTTCCTCTGATTTCTTGCCCAGGTATAAAGCAGCACAGGAGTCATGATGCTTTGTGGGTCTCACCTGACCTCTTCAGGTGTAACCTGTGGCCCTTGTACTTTGCTCACATCTTGACTTATCTACACTAGTTAGTTTTAAGGCTTGGTTCAGGGAGTTCTGAAGTGATGGGAAGTGGGGTCAACCATTGGGAGAACCAAAGAAGTGGTTTATTTGGTTTAATTCTGCCTCTGAACAACAGGTAAGCAAAAGGCACACATGATTAAAGGAGGCTGCTAACCTCTGTGGAGGAGGGTCCTGCCCCAGGACAAGGGCTGAGACAAGGGGCCTCTGAACCTGAGAAGTGGGTCAGGTGAAGACCACATAACACAAGCACACTGAAGTTTACTGGGTTCCCTACAGAAGCAGAGGATATAGGGAGGGTTCCCTAAGGAATCCGAAGCAGAGGATTTAGTGGGTTCCCTAAGGAAGCAGAGGCCCACAGGCTGACCTTGGGAGTGTCTGCCTGATATTGTGCCCATCTTTAGCATGTGTCTGGGGTGGCTTGTACCTCTTAAGGCTTGTGGGAAGTTGTAGTACAGTGAACCTAGGGAATGAACACTGTGATCATAAATTCCTCCCTTGGGATTCCAGAGCCACAAGACTGGGAGAAATGTGAACACAGCCAGCCCACCCCCCTCATCCAGTAATCCAGTTTCCCTCTCAGCACTCCACCAAGAGGCCAGTTTCTATGTTGGAATAACTCTACTGGCTGGATATAGCTTAAAGCATCTTGTCTCCGAGCTCAGTACTGCTGTTTCCTGGATCCCAGTTTTCACCTGAATATTTTTTATTGGTCTGGCGTACGCTAAAAGTGGTGCTCAGAGCTGGACACAGCACCACAGTGTAATGTGGGCAGTGGGGTCGGGCAGACCCAGCACTCAAGTGCCCATTGGGCCCAGCTCATAGTGGCTGGTTTTTTGGGGTTTTTGTTGTTGTTGTTTTTTGAGATGAAGTTTCACTCTTGTTGCCCAGGATGGAGTGCAGTGGCGTGATCTCAGCTCACTGCAACCTCCACCTCCCAGGTTCAAGCAATTATACTACCTCAGCCTCTCAAGAATCTGGAATTACAGGCGCCCACCATCATTCCTGGCTAATTTTATGTATTTTTAGTAGAGACGGGGTTTCGCCATGTTGGCCAGGCTGGTCTTGAATGCCTGACCTCAGGTTATCCACCCACCTTGGCCTCCCAAAGTGCTGGGATTATAGGCATGAGCCACCTCGCCCAGCCTTGGTTGTTTAGTATTTGTTAAATGAATGAATCCCAGGCTGGGCACAGTGGCTCCTGCTTGTAATCCCAGCATTTTGGGAGGCTAAGGGGGGAGGATCACTTGAGTCCAGGAGTTTGAGACCAGCGTGGGCAAGAAAGCAAGACTCCATCTTCACAATTTGTTTTATTAGCCAGGCATGGTGGCAGTGAGCTATGACCTGCATAGAATTTTATTTACATCAGGTGCAGTGGCTCACTCCTGTAATCTCAGCACTTTGAGAGGCTAAGGCAGGTGGATCACGAGGTCAGGAGTTCAAGACCAGCCTGGCCAACATGGTAAAACCCCGTGTCTACTAAAAATGCAAAAAATCAGCTGGGCATGGTGGCACATGCCTGTAATTCCAGCTACTCAGGAAGCTAAGGCAGGAGAATTGCTTGAACCCCGGAGGCGAAGGTTGCAGTGAGCCAAGATCACGCCACTGCATTCCAGCCTGGGCTACAGAGCAAGACTACATATCAAAACAAAAAAAATTTTTTTTCATGTAAAAAGGTCCTTATGCTATCCAAAAATAACTTGGAAACCACTGTGTTGTATATAAAGGTGGATTTCCTCGCAGATACCCTCTGCAAGTGGCAGATATTGGGCCTCTTACAGCCCAATAATGAAACCAGGTAACAACCAGGTTAAATTCCAGTTTTTCACAAAGGTCTGCACACCCTGGCAACTAAAAAGCATTGAACTTTTTGTCTGCTATGCAGGATTTGCTCTAAAGTGAGTTCACCCCACACAGTGAGACTTTGCTTCCTAAGGACATGCTGAGGGATATCTTGACCTTCTGTGCTCAGAAACTGCAGATGTCTGAAGGGGTACACACCTGGCCAGACCCCATAGAATTGTCCTTCTCCCCCACCCACCAGGCCAGTCCATCATGCTCCTCCGGGCTATGTGGGTTGGGCAAACAGCAGCAGTTGCCTTGCGGCTTGGCTTCTTGGTAATAGCTTTCCCGTTGCCCCTGAGACATGGGGCAGTGTGCCCAGAACCCCTCCCTCCTGCACAGCCCACAGTAGGCACATTCTCCCACTGGCAGCAGATGTGCTTCCTAACAGGTAGAAAAACGGTCTTCCTTGCTTGTGAGAGTTCTCAGAGATCCAACCATAGCCAAGGCTGTGTTTGTCACTCCTGGAGCCTTGGCTGGTCCTTTTGTGGGCACAGAACTCTCACACCTAAGTTACGACCTGCAGCCCTGTTTGGGAACATGTGGAATCAGGCATCCCAGGTTCAGGAAGTCATCCCACTTCCTGGGCGATGCTGTGCCAGATGAGGGCCTGTCCTGCAGTGAGAGTGCCCACTTGTTACATGAAACAAGTTTCATAGCAAGTAAGTGGGGGTGAGGCCAGCACTGAAACCCAAGTCTGTCTGCACCAACTCTCCTCTTCCTCCTGCCTTGCTCAATTTCCTGCTACCTCTGGTGGAATGTGAGGGGAGGTTATGCTCTGAAGTGAGTTGGGGTTGGGGGAGTGTCACATCTCTCTGGGTCCCTGTCTTTTAGGTTCCAGTGTGTGTTCCAAGTGCTGCCAAAGTGCCTCAGCCCAGAGACACCCCTGCGTAGCGTGCTGCTAGCTGTTGAGCTCCTTTCCCTTCTGGCGGACCATGAAGAGCTGGTGCCTCAGCTCTGTTCCCATTCGGGTAAAGCAGGGCAGGGTGGGCATCTGGACTGCTCCTGCAGATCAGGGGAGGGATTTGGGGTGGGGGACAGGGTCAAGGGCCTCAGAGGGCTTCTGCAGCATGTGGCCCAGGCTCTGCATGAGAAAGGGCACCCTGAGAGACAGGCGGGCTGTCCTTTTCAGAAGGCTGCCTCCTGCTGCTGCTGTACATGTACATCACATCACGGCCTGACACAGCGGCCTCGGAGACACAGTGGCTCGAGCTAGAACAAGAGGTAAAAACTTCAGAGCCCTTCTGGACACTGTCCCCACCCCATCCCATACTAAGAACCGACAGAATCTTTTTTCTTTCCTCTGAGGAGAAAGGGAGCTTTAATTCATTTTAGTAACAAGAGTTTATCAAGCAGCTAAAGAGGTAAACTCAGTTTGGGGTCTATGTATACTACACAGATGCAATCCAGGCGGGACTTGGCAGAGTTGACTGATGACTGATCCTGTCCTGGCTTTGGAGCCTGGGGACAGGATGGAGGGCTGGAGGCAGGTGGGTTGCTGGTGAGACATGGGTGCTTGTCCTGAGTGTGGCCTGGGAAGGTCCCACACCACTTCTTGGACCCCGTTTGTGCAGACAAGCAGTTGCTGAAGCAACTGAACTCTTGGAGAAGCTTGAGAAAGCCTTCGTGGGGACTAGTCTCCTTCTGCCCAGGATGGAACCAATCTGTTCTTGTTCTAGGTGGTGTGGCTCCTGGCTAAGCTTGGTGTGCAGAGCCCCTTGCCCCCAGTCACTGGCTCCAACTGCCAGTGTAATGTGGAGGTGAGTGGGCAGGGGCCAACAGCTGGCAGCTCTGTGGGTGGTAAGGGGCCCTGTGCAAGGACTATAGGCCCCATTGCAAACGCCCTCACTTGAGGTGGTAAGGCTGAGCAGATTGTTAGGGTGCAGGCCATGGTGACACCAGACCTCAGTCTGTGCCCCCTCTCCCCCAGGTGGTCAGAGCGCTCACGGTGATGTTGCACAGACAGTGGCTGACAGTGCGGAGGGCAGGGGGGCCCCCAAGGACCGCCCAGCAAAGGCGGACAGTACGCTGTCTGCGGGACACAGTGCTACTGTTGCACGGCCTGTCCCAGAAGGACAAGCTCTTCATGATGCACTGCGTGGAGGTCCTGCATCAGTATGACCAGGTGATGCCAGGGGTCAGCATGCTCATCCGAGGGCTTCCTGACGTGACTGACTGTGAAGGTGAGCCTGCCAGAGGCCCTCCCGCCCAGCCCCCATGGCTTCTCCCTGGGGTTCCCCAATGAGTCAGCTTCCTGGGGCCCCGCCCACTGCAGCCTTTTCTGGCACTGGGATCGTTTTCTTTATCTTCCTGCCCCCGGTTCTTCTCCAAGCATATTGGGCGGCCTTTTGCTCCTATCTCTTGAATGTGCCTGGCAGAGCCATGGTTTTTCTGGAAATACCCGTGTCTGAATTGCCTTTGTATCACTTTGTTTGCAGTAGCTGAGGGAACAAGGCCTGGGTGTGGAAGGGACTGGTTAGTTCCTGCGGACATTGTGGGAGGAGAGGTGGGACCTGCCCGAGGCCCTGGCACCTTCAGGCCCTCACCATGGAACCCTCTTCTTTTTGTCTCAGAGGCAGCCCTGGACGACCTCTGTGCCACGGAGACGGATGTGGATGACCCCGAGATGGAGTGTGGCTGAGGCCGCGAGCGTCCAGCCACATGGTGGCACCAGCACCACTCCTTTCCTCACCACATCAACCGATTAAAGCAGTGCCCAGCAGGAACTGCCCAGAGAACTGGCCGGCCTTGTTTCCTGAGTCTGATCTGTTTGGCAGAGAGGGAGGGGTGGAGCGGGACTGCGACCCTGAGAGACTGGGATACTTCCTGTCCCGGCTGTCGCTGAGCCCCAGTCCCCATGGTAACTGATCTGCCTTGGGGGAAGGAGCCCTGCCCTGCCTGTGGAATTGTCCTGAGTCATTGCTTTGGGCTGGAGCCATGGGAAGAAACCATTGTGTGGGAGGGAAGGAGGTGGTCCTTGGCCCAAGCCTAAACCAGGAAAGCCTGGGAAAGTGGGACCCACAGGTGGTCACCAAAGGGTCTAGGCAGGGGCTCCCAGCAGTGTGTAAGATGCAGAGCTGGCCTGGCGCCACTGCCCTGGTCCTTCCAGCTGCCTGTCACTGGTGTGAGGGCCCCGGTGCATTGTGCCACCAGCAGGCTACAGCTGTGGATCTGGGAAGGCCTCTGGGGTCTTCAGGGGCAGGGGGTGGGTGGGGGGATGGATGTTGGTGAGGGACAGGCCAGGCAGGCTGACGAGCAGGGCGGGCCTGTCTCACGTGGGCCTGTGGGCGGGCCCATGCCGTTTCACTTCCCGCCACTGCTGCCAGCGAGAGAGAGCCGAGGGAGAGTGCAGCCGAGTCACTGCTGCCTGCCTGCCGTGGTGAGTGTGGCCCCCCAAGGGGATGGGACAGCGCAAGAAGGCCATGGGTTCCCCCACCCCCAGGCTAAGGGGGCACTAGGGGAGGGGTCAAGTCTTGTGAAGAGGGAGCAGGGAGCCCTCTCTCACAGTCCAATGTGCTGATCCCACTAAGGAAACCACCCCACCCTCTCCAACCTCCTGCCTGAAAATGGGCCCTGACAGGGCAGGATTGACCAAGGAAGGCCGAGATGTGCTTCTGCCCACCCCTACCCTACTCCATCCCCTTCAGATCTTAACACTGGGCACTCACACACCCACCCCATGCTCCTCCCCAGGCTCTGCGGCAGGTACCTACCCAACCATGGGCTCGCAGGCCCTGCCCCCGGGGCCCATGCAGACCCTCATCTTCTTCGACATGGAGGCCACGGGTTTGCCTTTCTCCCAGCCCAAGGTCACGGAGCTGTGCCTGCTGGCTGTCCACAGATGTGCCCTGGAGAACCCCCCTACGTCTCAGGGGCCACCTCCCATAGTTCCTCCACCACCACGTGTGGTGGACAAGCTTTCCCTGTGTGTGGCTCCCGGGAAGGCCTGCAGCCCTGCAGCCATCGAGATCACAGGTCTGAGCACAGCTCTGCTGGCAGCGCATGGGCGTCAGTGTTTTGATGACAACCTGGCCAACCTGCTCCTAGCCTTCCTGCAGCGCCAGCCACAGCCCTGGTGCTTGGTGGCACACAATGGTGACCGCTACGACTTCCCCCTGCTCCAAGCAGAGCTGGCTATGCTGGGCCTCACCAGTGCTCTGGATGGTGCCTTCTGTGTGGATAGCATCACTGCACTGAAGGCCCTGGAGCGAGCGGGCAGCCCCTCAGAGCACGGCCCAAGGAAGAGCTACAGCCTGGGCAGCATCTACACACGCCTGTACGGGAAGCCCCCTCCGGACTCGCACACGGCTGAGGGCGATGTCCTGGCCCTGCTTAGTATCTGTCAGTGGAGACCACAGGCCCTGCTGCGGTGGGTGGATGCTCACGCCAGGCCCTTCAGCACCATCAGGCCCATGTATGGGGTCACAGCCTCTGCTAGGACCAAGCCAAGACCATCTGCCGTCACAGCCACTGTACACTTGGCCACAACCAACAACGCTAGTCCCAGCCTTGAAGGGAGCAGGAGACCCAAGGATCTTCCTCCAGTGAAGGACTCTGAAGCCCCACCCAGGGAGGGGCTGCTGGCCCCACTGGGTCTGCTGGCTGTCCTGACCTTGGCAGTAGCCACATTGTATGGACTATTCCTGGCCACACCTGGGGGAGTAGGCCAAGAAGGAATATCTGAGGAATAAAGACCCCCCCCCCATAGCACTGAGTGGTCACTTGCCTCCTACCCTTCTTGGCAGCCCAGACCTCTGCCCACACCCAGGGACCCGGGGGAGGAGGGCATAGTGTTTGTCTCTTACTTTCTCTAGCAGGATGGTCAACTATCTGAGAGTGATGAAAGTAGGGAAAACAGAGAAGCCCAAATGGTGGATGTTAACAGTACAGCCTGTTTCCAATCCCAGCAGCCAAGGCCAAAAGAAAGGGGGCAGCAGCTGCAAATGATTGCATTTATTATAAACACAGGTGCAGACCCTAGACTCTCAGAAACACAACAGATATGAAGCTAAGACAGCTCTGGTGAAACTGATAGACGACGAGGAACACCGAGGTATTCATGTCTGGGCCAGAGCTGCCATCCAGCACCCCACACCCCACCTTTGGTCCAGATGGCCCGTTGGCCAGGTGTCCCCTGCTGCCAGAACACACTGGACTGGAGTACAGGAGTTGCATATTCCATGAGCTGGTGTCAGGGGAAACAGGGACTCTCACAGTTACCAGGTTGTCCCTCTCCTCCGAGCCAATTTCCCTCCACAACCTAGGGGTTTCAGCCTCACATCACTATCATGTTCAAAACAGAAAACAGGCAGAATGTTTGGCTAAAATAAAATGAAAACTGCAGGGAAGAGACCTGAGTGTGCTGGTGGACAGGCTGCCCTGCTCACCTGCGGGGAAGGGCAGGGCCAGCGAGGGCAGGAGGGCTCCCTGTGGGCAGCTAGGCTGTGTGTGCATGTGGCCCTCCGGTGGTCCCAGGGAGGACACCGGGTGTCAGGTAGTAGGGCTCTGCCTGAGGTGTTCTGGCATCAAGAGGCTGCCTGACCCCTAATGGGCATGACACGGGCCCCAGGGAGCAATGGACGTCTGCCGAGAGGATCAAAGCCCAACTTGGTCAGATCCCAAGCTTCACCTGCATCAGGTCCCTGACTCTGCAAAGGGTACCTCCAACTCTGGGGGAGAAGCCACGGCCTCGAGCAGCAGCTGGCTACACTGCCGAAACCAGGACACATCTGCATCATACAGCTGCGCTATCCTGGTGTGACAGGCCATACTTCACCCTAGGGTAAGCTGGAAAAGAACTCCAGATGTGCCCTGGAGAGCCCCCCCACCTCTCAGGGGCCACCTCACAGGGTACCCCCACCACCCCATTCTTTTGAGTTTGGCTTAAGGTTTTAAGAAGGATAATTTCAGGTGAGGAAGAGAACAAAGTCTGGTCCCAGCCCACTCTGGCAAGGATTGTTCTCCCCCTCGTGAGCATGAGAGGAAGCCACATATACAGGCAGGACACACACAACACGCATGGGGTGTAGGGGACCATGCCTGCATACCACTCATACACACACAACATAACCAAGTAGCAGCTAGACAGGCCAGGGCATACTCAGAGGGTCGCCTTCGGGGCATCCATGTAGGCCGGGTTGTAAGGAGGCTGGCTGGCAGAGTAGGGTGCCGCTGCTCCTCCTGAAAGCAGAGAGGACCCTGGTTGGTTGTGAGCACGGTGGGCTGCCATGTGAGTGGCAGGCAAGCAGAAAGGGACAGAGGCCTATTCAGTGATGTATTCTGGGATGGGTGCCTGAGGGGTGCTGGCAGGGGCTCAGGAAGTCAGGGCAGGGCTAGAGTGGGCAGGGGCACTCACCAGTCAGGGTCTCATGGTAGGCCCGGCGGGCCCATTGGCTGGGCTGGGTAAGGCGGTGGGTACTGCATTGGGTAGGGTGCTGCTGGCATCCCTGGCTGAGGGGGCATGGCGTGGTAGCCCTGGTAGCTTGGTCCAGGGTAGCTGGGTGGCACACTTGGAGGCTGAGGGTAAGGGGCGTGCACCACAGTGGTGGACGTAGTGGTGGTGACAACCGCTGCAAAGAGAATCCCAGTGAGGGCCCTCCTCCACCTCCCCAGATCTTGAGGGTCAGGCTTGCCACCCATTCCTCCAGCTTAGCCAAAGCAGGGCCTGGTCAGCTCCCCTTGCCACCCCAGGGGGTCATAGTGGGGCAGGGTGGGCATGCTTACGACGCGGTCGGCGGCACGTCTTGTACAGGCAGCAGCAGGAGCAGGTGAAGCAGATGATGATAGTGACGACAGACAGCACAAAGATGGTCAGGCCAACGGCCAAGTCGCTCCGAACCTACCAAAGACCTGGATGTGACCAGGAGCCCCTCCCCCAGACTAGCATCCACACTCCACCCCCTCCCAAGCACACCCTTCTTGCCAGAAGGGGTCTGGGGCAATACAGATAGAGCCACCTCCTTGTCGGTGGCCTGCACCTGTTTCTGCTTCCTCGTGTGTAAACTGGGCTACATGTGAGTCTCTGTAACCGTCTCACCCTGGGTCTGCCCCACTTGTCCCGCCCTCAGAGGCTTAGGAGGGAGTTCTTCAAGCCCCACCCCCACACACATACATCTATTATGTTCACCCCCACAACCAGCTGATCAGCAGATGGGTATCAAACACATGCCACAAGCCAGGCACTGTGACTTCAGCCAAAAAACTTAACAGTGGGCAAGACAGCCAGCCCTGGCCTCTGGGAGCCCACAGTCCAGTGTAGGAGGAGGCAGATAGTGAAGATAAAATGGCTCAGGAAGCACGGGGTGAAGAGATGGAGAAGCCCCAGGAGGGCAGAGGCCAGTGTGGCCGGAACAGGAGGCTCCCAGTGGTCCCTGAGGCCACTCCACGACAGCCCCAGGGCAGGGAGGCTGGCCCCCAAGTGATGAGGACCGCTGTCTCTGCCTACAAGCTTGCTGTGTGCCATGCACTGTGCCAGAGGTCATTCACACCCCTAGGCCCCCCACCTCTGACCTGCACAGCCATTTCCACAGGTGAGAGGGCCAAGAGCCAAGCGGAGGACACGAAGTCCTGCGGCGGGGAGACCAGAGGGCTTGCCCTTTGAGAAAGCAGGCCCTAGGCTGGGACGCTCACCAAAACTGATTTCCAAATGCAGACAGAGCCCCTTACTAGCTACCCTGGCCAGGCCAAGCTTCATTCTTTTCTTTTCTTTTCTTTTTTTTTTTTTTTTTTTAATATATATATATATTTATTTTTATTGCATTTTAGGTTTTGGTTTCTTTTTTTTTTTAAAGGAGTCTTGCTCTTAGCCCAGGATGGAGTGCAATGGCGCAATCTCGGCTCACTGCAACCTCTGCCTCCCAGGTCCCGATTCAAGCAATTCTCCTGCCTCAGTCTCCAGAGTGGCTGGGATTACAGGCACATGCCACCATGCCCAGCTAATTTTTGTATTTTTAGTAGAGACGGGGTTTCACCATGTTGGCCAGGTTTGAACTCCTGACCTCATGATCTGCCCCCCTCAGCCTCCCAAAGTGCTGGGACAACAGGTGTGAGCCACCGCGCCCAGCCTCTTTTTCTTTTTTAATTTATTTTTGAGATGGGGTCTTACTCTGTCGCCCAGGCTGTAGTTCAGGCATGATCACAGTTCACTGCACCCTCCACCTTCCAGGTTCACGTGACTCTCCCACCTCAACCTTCGCAGTAGCTGCAACCACAGGCATGCGCTACCACATTTATTTTTGTAGACAGGGGTCTCACTAGTTACCTAGCTGGTCTAGAACTGCTGGCCTCAAGCAATCTTCCCTCCTTGGCCTCTCAAAGTGCTGGGATTAAAACTGTCAGCATGGCCAGGTGCAGTGGCTCACGTGTGTAATCCCAGCATTTTGGGAGGCTGAGGCAGGCAGATCGTGAGGTCAAGAGTTCGAGACCAGCCTGACCAATATGGTGAAACCCCATCTCTAATAAAAATACAAAATTAGCTGGGCAAAGTAGCTCATGCCTTTAATAACCAGCACTTTGGGAGGCCGAGGCAGGCAGATCACAAGGTCAGGAGATGGAGACCATCCTGGCTAACACGGTGAAACCCCGTCTCTACTAAAAATACAAAAATCAGCCAGGCGTGGTGGCACAAGCCTGTATTCCAGGCTACTCAGGAGGCTAAGGCAGGAGAATCACTTGAACCCAAGAGGTGGAGGTTGCAGTGAGCTGAGATCTCGCCACTGCACTCCAGCCTGAGTGACAAAGGGAAACTCCATCTCAAAAAATTAAAAAATAAAATCAATAGGTCAGGCATAGTGGCTCATGTCTGTAATCCTAACAGTTTGGGAGGCCGAGGCAGGGAGATCGCCTGAGGTCAGAAGTTTGAGACGAGCTGGGCAACATGTTGAAACCCAGTCTCTACTAAAATAAAAATAAAATAAAATAAAAGAATTAGCTGGCTAGGTGGCACGTGTCTGTAATCCCAGCTACTCTGGAGGCTGATGCAGGAGAATCACTTGAACCCAGGAGGTGGAGGTTGCAGTGAGCCAAGATGGGGCCACTGAACTCCAGCCTGGGCGACAGAGTGAGACTCTGTCTCCAAAAAAATTTTTTTAAGTTTTTTTTTTTTTATATAAAGATGAGGTTTCACCATAATGGCCAGGCTGGTCTTGAACTCCTGACCTCAGGTGATCCACCCACCTCAGCCTCCCAAAATGCTAGGATTACAGGCGTGAGCCACCACACCCGGCCTTTTTAAAGTTTTTTAAAAGGTGTCAGCCACCATGCCCAACCCAAGCTTTATTCTAACAAAAGGCAAATAATTGTAACTGCATCAAACACATTCAAAAACTGTAAGAGCTTTGTTAGCCGCAGGGCAACCCCCCCCAGCCTCCACCCCACAGAGGCCCAAGGTGGGTGTGGGTCCCACCGTAAGCTGTCCTGGGGCCGCACGACTTCCGAAGGGCCCCACAGCACAGCCCAGGGACAGAGCTAAAGACTCCCGGCTCAAAAGCACCCCTCAGGACTCTCAAAAGCAGGAGCCATCAGCCCCACGCCATCCAGGATAAGGCCCTAACACAGGACTTTGTACAGCAGACCACAGGTGTCTTCCTGCCCAGCCAGAGGCAGGAATGGAGAAACGCACGCACATTCACATGCCATCAGTGACATGCGACCCGCAAGGCCATTAGCATCCGTCTAGAGCTGTCTCAGTGTCTGTCTCTCACACCTCACACACACACAGCATGGCGCCCAAGCTCACCCCATGTTAGCCTCTGCCTTCACCCAGAGGCCTCCTGTTCCCCTGGACTTCCCCCTCTTTCCATCATGGGCCACTCAGTTTCAATTTCCTCCCCTTTTGGAGAAAAGGAAAGCAAATCTCCTCCAGATGACGTCAGCCACAGGAAGGACAGACGCAAAGCCCGTTCCACCCTCTTAAAGACACAGGATGGCCCCGCCCAGCAGCCAGCCAACAGCCAAGGAGCCAAGGGGTGGGGGCCAGGGAGGAGGGGGGAAGCAGAGGCACCCCAGCTGCCTCCCAGAGCTGCCTTTCTGAGCCGAGCCTGCGGGGCCCGGCCTCGGAATGCAGCCTGGCCACTAGGGGGTCTGAGAGCCACCCCAGCCTCTGTGGGCGCCAACCACACTCTAGCTCAGCAGCATCCCCACCCCTGCTTCCACCTAACCTACCAGCCCCCCTTCCGCCAACCTCCAGGAGGAGCTTCTGCACCCATCTAGCCCAGAGGGCGACCCTGGGGCCCTGGCTGACACTCGAGCAAGGAGCAAAGTCCAGCCTATCCCTTCAGCTCCTCCTCTCCCACCAGCACTCCCTCCAATCTGTCTCCCCCCGGTTCTCTCAGCCACCCTGCTGGGGCCACCATGCAGAGTCCATCATGTCACCCCCTGCTCAAACGCCTGCTATGGCTCCTGTAGCTCTTGGGATTACAAAGGAATTTGCTTTATAATTACAAGCTAAACCGAGTGTGTGCATCTGTGCTTTCCTGGATATATAGTTGACAATAGAAAAAGAAAAGAGGCCATGTGCAGTGGCTCACACCTGTAATCTCAGCATTTTGGCAGGCCAAGCCTTTTGGGAGGCTTGAGCCCAGGAGTTCGAGACCAGCCTGGGCAACATGGCAAAACTCCGTCTCTACCTACCAAAAAATACAAAAATTAGCCAAGCATGGTGGCACACACCTGTGATCCCAGTTACTCAGGAGGCTTACTCCAAACCTGGGAGACTGAGTGAGGATCTGTCTCAAAAAAAAAAAGAAAAGAAAAGAAAAGAAAAATCTGGGATGTATCTCACCAGAGAGTAAAACTTACAATAAAAGGCATTTTAATTTTTTTTTTGAGACAGGGTCTCACCTTGTTGCCCAGGCTGGAATGTAGTGGCACAATCACAGCTCACTGCAGCCTCTACCTCTCAGGTGATCCTCCCACCTCAGCCCCCCAAGTAGCTGGGATCACAGGCGTGCACCACCACACTTGGCTAATTTTTTTATTTTCTGTAGAGACAGGGTCTCACTGTGTGTAGAGAGGTCTCACTGTGTTGTCCAGGATAAACTTTAATTTTTAATTAAAATTTTAATTTTTTATTTAATTTTATTTTTTTGAGACAGAGTCTTTCTCTGTCGCCCAGGCTGAAATGCAATGGTGCGATCTCAGCTCACTGCAGCCTCTACCTCCTGGATTCAAGCGATTCTCGTGCCTGAGGCTCCCAAATAGCTGGAACTACAGGTGCACACTACCTCGCCTGGCTAATTTTTGTCTTTTTGGTAAAGATGGGGTTTCACCATGTTGCCCAGGCTAGTCTCGAACTCCTGACCTCAGGTGATCCACCTGCCTTGGCCTCCCAAAGTGCTACGATTACAGGAATGAGCCGCCGCAACCAGTCTTTAATTAAAACTTTAAATAAAACTCCCTAGTAGGCCCACAAAGCTGTGTGCGGTCTGGGATTGCTGCCCTCTTTCAACCTTTGTGCTCAGTCCCATCCCCCTCCTTTCAGCTTTGAAAGCACCGAGCTATCATAGTCAGGAGTTCGAGACCAGCCTGTTCAATATGGTGAAACCCTATTTCTACTAAAAAGTACAAAAATTAGCCAGGTGTGGTGGCCACTCGGGAGGCTGAGCCAGGAGAATAGCTTGAATCCAGGAGGTGGAGGTTTCAGTGAGCCGAGATTGTGCCACTGCAATCCAGGCTGGGCAACAAGAGCAAAACTCCATCTCAAAAAAAAAGAAAAGACAAAGAAAGAAACCCAACAGTTTAGGCCGGGCACGGTGGCTCAGGCCCATAATTCCCAGTACTCTGGGAGGCTGAGGTGGGCAGATTACCTGAGTTGGGAGTTGGAGACCAGCCTGACCAACAAGAAACCCCATCTCTACTAAAAATACAAAATTAGCTGGGCGTGGTGGCGGGTGCCTGTAATCCCAGCTACTTGGGAGGCTGAGGCAGAGTATCGCTTGAACCCGGGAGGCGGAGGTTGCAGTGAGCTGAGATTGTGCCATTGCACTCCAGCCTGGGCAACAAGAGTAAAACTCCGTCTCAAAAAAAAAGAAAAGAAAGAGAAACCCAACAGTCTTACCCAACAGTCTTGCCTGAGAATCCTATGAGTACAAGGAGCTGGGAAGGGACCATGAGAACAGGACCCAAAACAACCAGGAGACTAAGGCAGTTCTAGGGAGTGAACAAGCCAAGAATGGCTGGAGCCACTCACCATTAAACAGATTCACTTGCTAAAGTCTAGGGGGCAGAAGACCTGGGCCAACCCTGAGGCCACAGACAACAGGGCAACACTAGAACCCTTGCCGTGGGTGGCATCCTCCTGTGGCAGGGGTTCTGGGCCAGGCAGATGTGGGCCCATCTGGATCCAGGCTCCAGCCTGCTGCCTCATCCCTAGGAAACTCAAAAAGTAAGCAGGCCAGGCGCGGTGGCTCACGCCTGTCATCCCAGCACTTTGGGAGGCTGAGGCAGGCGGATCACAAGGTCAGGAGTTCGAGACCAGCCTGGCCAACATGGTGAAACCCTGTCTCTACTAAACATACAAAAATTAGTCGGGTGTGGTAGCACGCACCTGTAATCCCAGCTACTTGGGAGGCTTAAGGAGAACTGCTTAAACCCGGGAGGTGGAGACTGCAGTGAGCTAAGATGGTGCCACTGCACTCCAGCCTGGGAGACAGAACTAGACTCTGTCTTAAAAAAAAAAAAAAAAAAAAAAGCAGCCCAGAGCAGTCGGGCATAGCGGCTCATGCCTGTAATCCCAGCACATTGGGAGGCTGGGGCAGGCAGATCACCTGAGGTCAGGAATTTGAGACCAGCCTGGCCAACGTGGTGAAACCCTGTCTCTGCTGAAAATACAAAAATTAGCTGGGTGTGGTGGCACGCGCCTGTAATCCCAGCTACTCTGGAGACTGAGGCAGGAGAATCGCTTGAACCCATGAGGCAGAGGTTGTAGCGAGCCGAGATTGTGCCATTGCACTCCAGCCTGGGTGACAGAGCGAGACCCCATCTCAAAAAAAAAAAATTAGCCAGGCATAGTGGCACATGCCTGTAATCCCAGCTACTCGGGAGACTGAGGCACGAGAATCACTTGAATCCAGGAGACAGAGGTTGCAGTGAGCTGAGATCATGCCAGTGCACTCCAGCCTGGGCAACAGAGTGAGACTGTCTCAAAAAAAAAAAAAAAAAGTAGCCCAGAGGGAGACAGCCCAGAGGCAAGGGTCCCAAAATGAGGAGAAGAGGAGGGGTCAGTGGCAGGGAATGGGGCAGAGCTGGGGGGGGGGGGCCCCTGGCCCAGAGTCTTTCCCCTGCCTGGCTTCTCCTGAGCTCCTGGCCACAGCCTCAACAGCAGGGGCCAGGCCCTCACTAAGGAGCCAACTCTCCAGTGGACAAACAGTGCCCTTGGCCAAGGAGGCAGCACATGGATGCCCAGCAGAGGATGTCTCCTTGGGACTCGGACAGGCAGCCACCAGAGAGTGTTCAAATGAGGAGCCACTGATGACCCTGCCTCCCTCCCTCCTCCCAGCACCCACTTCTCTCGCCCCTGCACCTTTCTAAAGCAGGTCCTATGCATGAGTTGGGGCTCAGAACCAAGCAGAGGACAAGAGCAGGCATGAGGCATGGCACGGGAGCATCACTCCAGTCACCTGCTCTTCTCAGTGCATGGGCAAAGCAGCCTGGGGCAGGAGGCATCAGGGCACACCAAGCACATAGCATACGAGGCCCAGTGCTGTACACACCATGGCAGCAGCTGGGCCGACAGAACAGGTCCCACACGCACAGGTGCCTCCTTGGGGGAGGCAGAGGTGCTTCTCACCTGGCCCAGTCACCTCCCCTGCTGCCACAAGCGCAGGAAGCCACTCCTCCTCCTATGTCCCTCTCAGAGCTTGTTCCGCACTGTCTCTTCCCTGCTGTCCCAGCTCGAATCTCCGCCATTGGAAAAGAACACCAAAAACCCTTCATATGGATTCTCCAACTCCTTCTTTGTTTGTTTTTGAGAGTCTCACTCTGTCGCCCAGACTAGAGTGCAGTGATGTGATCTCGGCTCACTGCAACCTCCGCCTCCTAAGTTCAAGCGAGTCTCCTGCCTCAGCCTCCCAAGGCACCACCACACCCAACTAATTTTTGTGTTTTTAGTAGCAATGGGGTTTCACCATGTTGGCCAGGCTGGTCTTGAACTCCTGGCCTCAGGTGATCCACCCGCCTCAGCCTCCAAGAGTGCTGGGATTACAGGCATGAGACTCCACCTCCAGCCTCCCTTTAAAAACAAAACAAAACAGAAGAAAACAAAAAAACAGGGTCTTGCTATGGCGCCCAGGCTAGAGTGCAGGGATCATTCCCAGGCAGGATCAGAGCTCACTGTAGCCCTGAACTCCTGGCCTCCAGCGATCCTCCTGCCTCAGCCTCCCAAGTAGCTGGGACTACAGGGGTGTGCCACTGTGCCCCACTTCAATGCCTGTCTTATTCCTCATCCATTCACAGCCAAAACTCTCCATGGAGTTGCCTGCTACCAGCATACAATTTCCAACCACTCTTCAATCAGCTCCACTGCCTGACTCTTGCTCAGGGTGCCATGAGACTCCGCAGTGTGAAATCTCCATTCCACAGCGCACTTTACCCCAAGCCTGCCCTTGTCCCGTGTCCCGTGTCCATCCTACATCCCCACACAGGGCTGGGCGTCAGCCCCACCTCCAGAGCAGAGCCCTGGGCAGCCCCTGCTCCTTTCCACTCCCTCCATCCCCTCCCCTCCAGGCAGCTTGTAAGTCTCCATCCTCACCTCTCCCCCCGCCAAGCCCAGGCTCTCTATGGCCCCTGGTGCCTCTAGCCAGGAAGCCGCCTGAGGCCACCTCCTATAGAAATTACTTCCCACCTACCACACCCGCCCCATCTGCTCTTTCCATTCTCCACAGAGCAGCCAGTGTGGCCTTCCTAAAACACCATTCAGTCCCCAGGGCTCCCAGAACCCTCCATGATGCCCTCTGTCCTCAGGATGAGGCCCACACAGGTTGGGTGTAGGCATCTCCCATGGGGCCATCTGAAAGCCCACAATCCTGGGCCTTGGGGCAGGACGGGCGCTCCAGGACGTGGCGGGGGTGGCCTGTAGAGGTCTCAAGCTCCAACCAGCCCCGAGGTGTTGAGGAGAGGTACCGCTGCCCTTCTTCCCCCTCCTCCATACACAGGAGCCCTGCCCTGATTCTGCTGTGGCCAGCGAGGCCCCACACCTGCCTAGGCCTACAGGGGGGGGGGGATGGGGCAAAACAAGAACGTAAGCTCCCCCCCACCACCCAGGCCCAGAGCCCAAGGTCTCTTCCTCCAAAGGGGCAACCCTGCCCTCCTGGGCAGACCTTTTCTTGAAAGTGGCTTCTGGATCCACCAGGACAGGGGGCAGACAGCAAGTGGAACAGACCCAGCCAGGAAAGCCCACCCACACCCATTCCACCCCCAGGAAGACGTCACAACACCTGTTATGGTGGCAACAACACAGGCCGGAGACCGGCCAAGGGGACTGGGTTTTGACAGCTGGGGGTGCTCCCTGGTTCCCTGAGAGGAGAGCCCTGGCACAGTAACCATGACCCACAAAGCTCGACGTGAACTGTGGCATCATCAGTTGTCCCAGGATCTCTCCCCCACCATTATCACCCCATCACCATCACCATTGTCACCAATGCCCAATTGCAATACACCCACCCCCATCTACCATCATGCCCTGCCCACCACAGCCCCTTCCCTGTCACTCCTGCCCCCATCGGGACCCATCAGTCATCCACTGACCCAACCCAGCATCTAGGTCAATGTGACCCCAACCCCTGGCCCTTCAAATGTCAATCTCTGACCACAGTGGCCCACGTCCCCCACCACCCTAGTATACTAATGAAGACACCTTCACAACATAAGGAGCAAGCATCCTTGTGGTCAGATATGGTGACAGCTTCCTGGGCTCCACCCCAATGACCGAATCATCCCAGTCCCCTAGATACACACTGGTCCCCCTCAGCCCCCTCATCACCTCTGCCAGGATGATGCCCCCAGCCTGCAGGCTTTCCTTACCCTGACATGGGGTCGTTGTAGCCAGGGCGAAACCTCAGTGCCGAGCCCAGCTGCTCCACCGGTTCTACATCAGCAGGCACACTGCAAACAGGAAACCTCGTGATTAACACAGGGAAGCCCCACCGAGCGTGCCAGCACAAACACTACCTTAGGACACCAGAAAATGTGCACAGAAGCCACCATAAACCAGTGGTTGCAGTGGCCTTCCAGAGGGGGACTCTGCCCACACCAGGATCTCACAGCCACACATCCTCAGGTGTCCACCGGACTGTCTCCAGGAGAGAACGTATGTTAGGCAGTAAAACAAGTCTCAGCAGATTTTAGAAGACAGATACCATACAAAGTATCTTCTCTGACCACAACAGGATGAAGTTAGAAATCAGTAACTACATTGCCACACAGTTAAAAAACAATTACTAAAAAAAATCTCCTACCTTGGGAAACTAAGAAGGTACAAAAAAAAGCAAAATAAAACCAAAACCTCTTGCGTTATATTGTGTTAAATAAGAAATCAAAAAGGACACTTACCTGGCAGGGGAGACACCATGATCACAAAGAAGTCATGAAGAAAATTAACACGTATGTAGAACTGAATACTGACAACACATCAAAATTCATGAAACACAGATAAAATAGTTTTTGTTTTTTTTTAATAAAGATGGGGTTTCACCATGTTGGTCAGGCTGGTCTTGAACTCCCGTCCGCCTTGGCCTCCAAAGTGCTTGGATTACAGGCGTGAGCCACCATGCCTGACCAATAAAATAGTTCTTAGAGGGAAATAGAATTTATCAGGAAATAGAAATCACTAAAAATAAATGAGATGAGGCCAGGTGCAGTAGCTCACGCCTGAAATCCCAGCATTTCAGGAGGCTGAGGTGGGCAGATCACAAGGTCAGAAGTTTGAGACCAGCCTGGCCAATATGGTGAAACCCCGTCCCTACTAAAAACACAAAAATTTGCCAGGCATGGTGACACACACCTGTAGTCCCAGCTACTCAGGAGGCTGAGACAGGAGAATCATTTGAATCTGGGAGGCAGAGATTGCAGTGAGCCGAGATCGTGCCACTGCACTCCAGCCTGGCCAAAAGAGTGAGACTCTGTCTCAAATAATAATAATAATAATTAATAAGTAAGATGATATTAAACTCAAAAAGGCTTTTTAAAAGTAATAGAAAACCGGCTGGGCATGGTGGCTCATGCCTGTAATCCAAGCACTTTGGAGGCCAAGGCGGGCGGATCAACTGATGTCGGGCGTTCAAGACCAGCCTGACCAACATGGTGAAACCCCGTCACTAAAAAAAAAAAAAAAAAGTAATGGAAAACCAAAAAAAAAAAACAAGGAAAAAATTAATAAAGGTGCAAAAATAGAACAGCCATAGAGAATAGTAGAGAAGATTAGCTTTGGTTTAAAGCTGACAGACCTCTGACAAGACTAAGCATGAAAAAGGAGGGCAGCCAAGTGCAGTGACGCATGCCTGCGGTCCCAGCTACTCAGGAGGCTCAAGTGGGAGGATTGCTTGAGCCCAGGAGTTCCAGGCTGCAGTGCGCTGTCATCACGTCACTGCACTCCAGGCTGGGCGACAGAGTGAGACCCTGTCTCAAAAACAAGAAATCAATAAAATAACCTTGTTTGGATTCTGATTTGGACAAACCATCTGTGAAAAGGCATTCTGGAAACTAGTGGACGCAACTGAACACAGTACTGAAAGCTATCAGTGAATTACTGTTAATTGTGCCAAATATAATAGTGGTTACATTTCCCTTATAATGGAAGGGAAATAGCAGTTACATATTTCCCTTCAAGGACCTCATTTTTAGCATTGAAAACTCCGGTTTTTGTTTGTTTGATTTTGTTTTGTTTGAGACAGGGTCTCATCTGTCACCCAGGCTGGAGTGCAGTGGTGTCATCACAGCTCACTGCAGCCATGACCTCCCAGGCTCAAGTGATCCTCCCATCTCGGCCTCCTGAGTAGCTGGAACTACGGGCACATGCCACCACATCTAGCTACTTTTTTAAATTTTTGGTAGAGATAAGGTCTCACTATGTTGCCCAGGTTGGTCTGAAACTCCTAGACTCAAGTGATCCTCCCACCTCAGCCTCCCAAAGTACTGGGATTACAGGTGTGAGCCACGGCACCCAGTCAAATACTAACATTTAAAGAGCCCCCCATTTTTTTTTTTTTTTTTTGAGACAGGGTCTCCCTTTGCCCTCCAGGCTGGAGTGCAGTGGTGTGATCTTGACGCAATGCATCCTCCACTTCCTGAGTTCAGGCCATTCTCCTGCCTCAGCCTCCCAAGTAGCTGGGACTACAGGCATGCACCACCACGCCCAGCTAATTTTTATATTTTTAGTAAAGGCGGGGTTTCACCAAGTTGGCCAGGCTGGTCTCGAACTCGTGACCTCAGGTGATCTGCCCACCTAAGCCTCCCAGAGTGCTGGGATTACAGGTGTGAGCCACCACGCCAGGCCCTAGAACTTTTTATGATGTCTGGGATTTGCTTTAAAATAATTCAGAAAAAGAAAAGTGATGGGAGGTATATAGGACTATAATGTCAGAGTATTGGTAACTGTGGTAGTGGGTGACAGATGGAGTTATTATATTGTTCTCTCTGCTTTTGTACTTATTTGAAACTTTCCAAAATTAGATGTAAAATGAAATAAAAGTTAAAAGCATTACAAACAATCATATCCTAAATACACTTGAAGGAAAACCAGTAAAGCTGAGGAGAAAGTATTTTTTAAGAAATCTGTGGGTCGGGCATGGTGGCTCACACCTGTAATCCCGGCACTTTGGGAGGCCGAGGCGGGCAAATCACCAGGTCGGGAGTTCAAGACCATCCTGGCCAATGTGGTGAAACCCCATCGCTATTAAAAAAAAACACAAAAATCAGCCGGGTGTGGTAGTGCTCTCACCTGTAGTCCCAGCTACTCAGGAGGTTGAGACAGAAGAATCGCTTGAACCCAGGAGGCGGAGGTTGCAGTGAGCCAATATCATGCCACTGCACTCCAGCCTGGTGACAGAGCGAGACTCTATCTCAAAAAAACAGAAAAGAAAAAAAAAAAATCTGTGGGCCCGGGCGCAGTGACTCATGCCTGTAATCCCAGCACTTTGGAAGGCCGAGGCAGGTGGATCACCTGAGATCAGGAAGAGGAGAAGACTAGCCTGGCCAACATCGTGAAACCCCGTCTCTACTAAAAATACAAAAATTAGCCAGGAGTGGTGGCGCATGCCTGTAATTCCAGCTACTCATAGTAGAACAAGAACTGCTTGAACCCAGGAGGTGGATGTTGCAGTGAGCCAAGACTGTGCCACTGCATTCCAGCCTGGTGACAGAGCGAGATTTCGTCTTAAAAAAAACAGTGGCCAGGTGCGATGGCTCATGCCTACATTTGAGAGGCTAAGGCTAGAGAATCACTTGAGCCCAGGAGTTCGAGACCAGCCTGAGCAACATGGTGAGACTCCTTCTCTATAAAAAATATAAAAGTTAGCTGGGCATGGTGGTACACGCCTATGGTCCCACAAACTCAAGAGGCTGAGGCAGGAGGATTACTTGAGCCTGGGAGTTAGAGGCTGCAGTGAGCTGTGATCGTACCACTACACTCCAGGCTGGGAGACAGAGCAAGACTCAGTCTCAAAAAAAAAAAAAAAAGAAAATAAGTATAGAAAATAAAGCAGCGTGAGAAGAGCTTTGGAGACCAATGGAAAGAATGGGAAGGTGAGATGAGTGGTGGTGAGGCTAGGGACGAAGATTCAGAGGTGAGCCTGACACCTGCGGTCCTTTTCTCCTGCAACTGGCATTAGCCAGTTTCAGAGTGGCAGATGAGAGGCTGAGCAGCACTTCTGGAAGCTTCAGGAGGCCAAAGTGACAGGACTTAGATCCAGAGCCCATCAGGTGAGGAGGCCCTGATGAACCCCATTCACTTGGGCTGGGACCCAAAAAGCTGTACCTTAAGAGAAGGGAGAGACCACGTAGACAGCTCAGTTTCTCATCATTTCAGTCTCTGCAACTAGACCAGGTGATCTGAGAACACTAGAGTTTCAGGCAGAAGCAACTTAAATCCTCCCTGGAGAAGGTCCTGAGCTCCAAATTTCTATAATCACTTTCGCAAATACAACGTCAGACACACAGTCAAAAGTTTTTACGAACACTAGGAGACTAGATAGCACGAATAGTAACAACTGACAAGAGAAAAACTCACAGGCGGTCACGTGTGGCAGCTCACGGCAGTAATCCCAGCATTCTGGGAGGCCGAGGCGGGTGGATCACCTGAGGTTAGGAGTTTGAGATCAGCCTGGCCAACATGGTGAAACCCTGTCTCTACTAAAAATACAAAAAAAAAAAAAAATTAGCCAGGTATGGAGGCACATGCCTGTAATCCCAGCTACTTGGGAGGCTGAAACAGGGGGAATCGCTTGAACCTGGGAGGCGGAGGTTGCGGTGAGCCGAGATCGAGCCACTGCACTCCAGCCTGGGTGTCAGAGACAAGACTCCATCTCAAAGAAAAAAAAGAAAAAACCCACAGGCAGCCAAGTGTGGCAGCTCACGCCCATAATCCCAGCATTCTGAGAGGCCAAGGCAGAAGGATAGCTTGAGCCCAGCAGTTCAAGACCAGCCTGGGCAACACAGGGAGATCCCATCAGTATCACATAGTAATTGTAAGGTCTGACCCAACCTTGGATGGCATGGCGACCCCATGAACCACACGTACACCTCTGGATGGCCTTCCAGAATTAGAAAACCTGAAGTAGCTGTAAGGAAGAACCATCAACCCCTGCAGCGCCTAACTAACCTGAGACATTCTTCTATTGTTTCTTATTCTGGCCTCAATTGACAAGGCCATTGGACTTTGCAACTGACCTTGGCCTAACCTCCTGACTCCACACCCTACGACCCGCTCCCAGCTTGCAAAAAATCACCCTAAAGTAACTTCTGTAACTTTCCACTGTTCACCCCAAACCTATAAAACCAACTCCTATCCCACCCCCACTTCGCTGAAGCCCTTTCCGGCCTCAGCCCACCTGCACCCGGGTGAATAATCAGCCAAGTTACTCACACAAAGCCTGTTTGGAGGGTCTCCTCATTCAGAGAATGTGTTTTGACATTTGGTGCCAGAAACCCGGGGGAACTCCTAAGGGAGACCAAACCCCTGTCCCTGTTCTCCTTGTGCTCCCTCCGTGAAGAGACCTACCTATGACCTAGGCTCATCAGACCAGCCAGCACACCCACTCACCATCCTCAGACCCGGTAAGCGGTTTGCCTCAATTCTCTTCTTAGCCCTTCTCGCTGCCTGTCAACCTCCTTCTGCTTTCAGTTTCATTTTCCTCTCCCTTTCAATGGAGACAAAAAGACAGGGCTTTCCGTCAGGTTCGTGAACAGAAAAAATCCTAAATCGGTCTTGTCAGGCCTCCATGTGCAAGTCCAGACCCAAAAAGTCTGAAGTCCTGCCTGCCTCGGCTGATCACCACCCCCGCCTGCGTTCGCCCTTATCCCTGATCGCCCAGCGGCGCTTCCCCCGGACATTAAGCTCCTCACCCCACCCTGCCATCTTAACTGTTCTTGCTCCGTGAATATCCCCTCCGCCCCACCCTACCATCTTAACTACTCTTACACCTCACCCCGCCCAACATTGTAACTGAACTTACGGTAATGTATACTTCTTGCCCCTACCCCCCACCACTGTAACTGATCTTACTCCATAACACCCCCTGCCCCCTCCCAAAAATATTTGCCCCAACCTAGAAACGAACTCCTATCCTGCTGTCCCCTGCTGACGCCCGTTTCGGCCTCAGCCCACCTGCACCCCAGGTGAATAAACAGCTATGTTGCTCACACAAAGCCTGTTTGGAAGATCTCTTTATTAAATGCGTTTACTAATCAGTACTACTGGACGAGAATAAGAAGTCACAGAACTAGGAAGACAGTCTTCCCTTGGCGACTGATCATCGAGAAGACGTCTGCTCCAGTCACTGACTCTCACTTATAGGTGGCGGATCAACACGGGGAACACCCCTTTCAACTGATTCGCCCCAGGTTCAGACCAAGGTTTAATCTGGGACGCCTGCTAAACTGCTTGATCACGCATTCACTTTCGTTGCCTGCGAGGCTCTTCTTAAACTATGGGGAACGTCCCGCCCTCCATTCCTCCCTCCTCGCCCTTAGCCTGCGTTCTAAAACACCTCAGACCTCTCCTGCTGTCATCTGACATAAAACCCAAGCGTCTTATTTTCTTTGCAATACTGCGTGGCCACAATATAAGTTGGACGATAGCTCTAAATCGCCAAAAAACGGTACCTTTAATTTTTCTACCCTGCAGGACCTAGACAACTTTTGCCGTAAAATGGGTAAAAGGTCTGAAGTCCCCTACGTCCAGGCAGTTTTCACACTGCACTCCCTTCCCAGCCTCTGCTCCCAATGTGACCCCTCTCAAATTCTCCTTCTGTCTCTCCCACCTGTGCCCCCTGTCCCTACTGCCAATGCAGATCCTTCACTCTCAATAGACCCTTCTGACCTTTCCCTTCCCCCCTCAGGCTGCCCCTCATCAGGCCGAACCAGACTCGAATCTCCCCACCGCCCCATCCCCCTCCCTCTTATACCTCCTCTGTCACTTCTTCATCCCACACCTGCTCCGGGACACAATTCAGTCCTAAACTAGCTCTCCCTCCCCCACCCAACAGTTTCCCCTTTGAGAGGTGGCCGGAGCTGAGGGCATAGTCAGGGCACATGTTCCTTTTTCTCTGTCCGATCTGTCCGAAATTAGTCAGAGCTTAGGATCCTTTTCATCGGATCCCACTAAATATATCCAAGAGTTCCAATATCTAACTCAGTCCTAAAATTTAACCTGGAATGACTTAAATGTCATTCTAACCTCTACTCTTTCTCCAGATGGACGAAATGGGGTTTATACTCTGGCTCAGTCTTATGCTGACACCTGCAGATGCCATGAGCCAGCCCTCCAAGAGGACGTCAGGGCAGTACCTAGGGAAGAACCCCAATGGCAATAACAGGTGGGCTCGCCCGACATCGCCAAGCATGACTATATGGTCTCTTGCTTAGTTGAGGGACTTAAGCAAACAGCTTACAAAGCCATTAATTATGACAAGCTTAAAGAAACTACCCAGGGCAAACATGAAAATCCTTCCCAATTCATGGCCCGCCTAATAGAAATTCTCAGACGCTTCATAGTGCTAGACCCAGAGGGGCCAGAGGGTGGCCTTATTCTTAATATGCATTTCATTACCCAATCTCCCCCGATATTAGGAAAAAACTTCAAAAACTAGACTCAGGCCCTCAAACCCCACAACAGGATTTAATCAACCTCACCTTTAAGGTGTTTAATAACAGAGAAGAGGCTGCCAGGTGGCAGCGTATTTCAGAATTACAAATGTTTGTCTCCACTGTAAGACAGACCCCAGCTCACAGAAGTTTCCGACCACCAAATCCACAGCATCCAGGCTTCTCTTCAGGACCTCTCCCCCAAAGCCTTGCTTCAGATGCCAGAAAACTGGCCACTGGGCCCAGGAGTGCCCACAGCCTGAGGCTCCATACTGCTTCAAATGCCAAACGCTTGGACATTGGGCTAACAAATGTTCACAGCCCAAGGCCCCCTCTAAGCCGTGTCCTCTCTGTGGCGGACCTCACTGGAAGTCGCACTGCCTGATTCCCAGAGTTCCCGGAGCTCCAACCCAAAGCTCCCGGATCGAATCCTTGTCAGATCTCCTCGGCTGGCGGCTGAAGACTAACAATGCCAGAACACCTCGGACGCCCCCTGGACCATCATGGACCAACACAGAGCTTCGTGTAACTCTTACGGTGGAGGGGAAGTCCATCCCCTTCTTAATCAGCACAGAGGCCACCCACCCCACACAGCCTTCTTTTCAAGGACCTGCCTCCTTGGCCCCCATAACTGTTGTGGGAATTGACGGCAAGGCCTCCAGGCCTCTCAACTCCCCAGGTCTGCTGTCAATTAACAGCACTCCTTTCCACATTCTTTCCTAATCATCCCCGCTTGTCCAGTTCCCCTGTTAGGCCAAGCTATCCTAGCAAAATTATCTGCCTCCTTGACTGTTCCTGGGCTACAGCCACATCTCATTGCTGCTCTCCTCCCTAAACCCATACCTCTCTCAATAGCTCCCCTTATGTCCTCCTACCTTAACCATAGGGTGCGGAACACCACCTCCCCATCCGTTGCTACAAGTCACTCACCCCTCATTATCCCCTTAAAACCTAAACACCCTTAGCCTGCCCAGCGCCAGTACCCCATCCCACAACAGGCTTTAAAAGGCCAAAAGCGTGTTATCACCTGTCTATTGCACCATGGCCTTTTAATTCACCCTCCTGCTTCTTCAGCATCTATACTCAAAGGGGTATCGTGTATCCCCTTCCAAAGCCCAAATTTCTTCCTCTATCCTAGCTGTCCAAAACACCGGACAAATTCTACAGAGCAGTCCAAGACCTCCGCCCCATCAGTCAGCTTGTGCTTCCCATGCACCTGGCTGTACCGAACCCGATACCCTACTGTCTTCCATACCCCCTTCTACAACTCTCTATTCTGTTCTTGACCTCAAAAACCCTTTTCTCTAAAGCCCAAATTTCTTCCCCATCTGTTATAATCTTTCGCCAGCATACATAAGCTCTCCCTGCCAACCATATCCAGTTAATTTCCCAAACCCCAACCCCGTCCACTAAACAACAGCTTCTCTCCTTCCTAAGCATTGTAGAATGCTTTCGCCTCTACAATGGTTTCTGCCCCCCATAACCAAACCACTTTATGAACCTACAAAGGAAACTTAGCTGACCCCATAAACCAAAACTTTTTCCTCCATTCTTCCTTTCGGTTGCTAAAGAAGGCCTTAGAAACAGCCCCTACCCTAGCGCTCCCCAGCTCCTCTCAACCCTCTCTCTCTACACAGCAGAAATCAAAGGCTGTGCCGTCGGAATTCTTACACAGGAGCCAGGCCCACGGCCTGTAGCCTTTTTATCCAAACAACTTAACCTCACAGTCCTGGGCTGGCCCTCATGCCTATGCGCGGCAGCAGCGGCTGCCCTGATACTCTTAGAATCCCTCAAAATCACAGGCTATGCCCCACTTACCCTCTGTAGCTCTCACAACCTCCAAAGTTTTCTCTTTACACCTCACACACTTACTTTCAGCCCTTCACCTTCTCCAGCTTTATGCAGTCACCCCTACCACTTAAACCACACCTCAAAAAGTCTGTCTATTATTTTCTGTGTAACTGTGCTCACATTTACTGTACTCATTTGCTTTTCCGTGCCCTGCTTTTGCTTAAGTTGCCAGTTTACACTTTTCCTCCAGGCAACTACAGCTGATATTTCACTCTTACCAGCTCCCCTTCTCTGCTCATACCCAATCTTAGTGAAAGTGAGTGGTTGCTTATAGATACCACATGCTTCCTCATACACCATGAAAACCAAAGCTCTCCCTCCACACACTGACCGTATCAAGCCCCACTACAGCCTTTAACAGCCGCAGCCCCTGCTCGTTCCCTTGGCATTTGGGGCCAAAGCCCCAGCCCCCGCAGAACACTTTCTCACCTTTTCATTTTACACTTCCAGTTCTGTGTAAGCCAAGGACCTTTTTTCCTCTGTGGTTCTTCTTCTTATATCTGCTTCCTACCAACTGGACAGGCACTTGTACCCTAGTTTTCCTTACTCCCAAAATTCAGTTTGCCAACAGGGACGAAAGCCTCCTGGTTCTCCTGTGGTCCCCACACGACACAAGCGGGTCATTCCATTAATCCCCTTACTTGTAGGGTTAGGAATTACTACTGCACTCGGCACAGGCAAAGCGGGCCTTACCACTTCAGTGGGCACCTGCTGTAGCCTCTCTAATGATTTCTCTGCTAGCATTGGAGAATTAACTCAGTCACTATCCCTTCTTGACGCTCAAGTAAATTCCCCAGCTGCAGTTTTCCTCCAAAAACGCAGAGGTCTTCATCTACTGACTGCTGAAAAAGGAGGTCTTTGCATCTTCCTAAATGAAGAATGTTATTTTTATGTAAACTAGTCCGGCCTCGTATATGATGCCATCAATAAATTAAAAGACAGAGCCCAGAAGCCTGCTAATTAGGCAAATGGTTATTCTGGAGCTGGCTGGACTAGCTGGACACTCTCTAACTGGGAGTCATGACTTCTTCCAACCCTTAGTCCTCTGACACTATCTTTATCCTTCTCTTATTTGGACCCTGTGTTTTCTGATTAATCTCTCAATTCCTACAAAATTGTATGCAAGTGATAACCAATCAGTCAATACAACAAATGCTCCTTCTAAGAACCCCACAGTATCACCCCTTGCCCCGAGATCTCCCAGCAGTCTAAATTCTTTCCCATTTTTAGGTTTCCGTGCCACCCCCCAATCCCACTCTAAGAAGTCCTGAGAAACATCACCCCATCACCTGCTCTGTTGCCAGCCTTCCTAACATGCCACTGCCCTCCACTCTTCATTTTTCCTTTATATTACTAATATGAAGAGACAGGAATGTAAGGTCTAACCCACTGTGGACAGCATGGTGACCCATGAACCACACATATACCTCTGGAGGGCCTTCCAGAATTAGAAAACCTGAAGTAGCTGGAAGGAAGAACCATCAACCCCTGTGGGGCCTAACTAACCTGAGACATTCTTCTATTGTTTCTTATTCTGGCCTCAATTGACAAGGCCAGTGGACTTTGTAACTGACCTTGGCCCAACCTCCTGAGTCCACACCCTACGACCCCCTCCCCAGCGACCCCCTCCCAGCTTGCAAAAAACTTCCAACTGTAACTCCTGCAACTTGCCACTGTTCACCCCAAACCTATAAAACCAATTCCTATCCCACCCCACTTCGCTGACACCCTTCAGCCCGCCTGCACCCAGGTGAATAAACAGCCATACTGCCCACACAAAGCCTGTTTGGAGGGTCTCTTCATTAAGCGCGCACATTTTAACAATAATACCCATAGAGGCGTGCGCGCACGCACACGCACACACGCACCTCCCAAGAGTTTTTCTTAAATTGAAATTGAACAAATTCCAATATCGATTTCAGGGCAATCAATATCTTTAAAATATGATCTTCCAATTCATGAGCCCTGTCTATGCTTTCATTTATTTAGGGCTATAATTTTTTTGTAATAATGTTTTCTGTATTTTATAGTCTATATGCTTTATGAACAACAGTTTATATGTTTTAATGTTTATAGTTTATATGTTTTATAAACACGTAGTTGACATGTTTTATAGTTTTATAATTTATGGTTCATGGTTTTCTGTGTAGAAGTTTTGTCTTTCCTAGGTATTTGATGTTTTTGATGCTATTGGAAATGTCTTTTGAATTTTATTTCCTGTTAGAAGTTTAATAGCTTTTTTCGCTATACTGACCTTGTATGTCTCACACACACACAAAAAGAAATACTAGCTGGACGCGGTGGCTCACATCTGCAATCCCAGCACTTTGGTAGGCCAAGGTGGGTGAATCAGCTGAGGTCAGGAGTTCAAGATCAGCCTGGCCAACATGGGGAAACCTTGTCTCTACTAAAAATTCCAAAAAAAATTAGCTGAAAGTGATGGCACATGCCTGTAATCCCAGTTACTTGGAAGGCTGAGGTAGGAGAATCGCTTGAACTTGGGAGGCAGAAGTTGCAGTGAGCCAAGATCACACCACGTCACTGCACTCCAGCCTGGGCGATGGAGGGAGATTCTGTCTCAAAAAACAAAACAAAAGAAATACCCATGAGGGGATATTTCTTTAGACGTTAAACAAAATAAAATTTTAAACCATTAAAAACAATTATACCCTAATACATTTGAAGGAAAACCAGTAAAGCTAAGGAGAAAATTTTGCCTTAAAATACTGAAATTATCAGACACTGATATTAGAATAATAACACATTCTTTGGCTAGAGTAACAGAGGGAGCAATAAAACAAAAGAAAAGAAAGAAAAACCCACGTACATTGTCTAAAGATTACACAGTGAGATTAAAGGAAAAAAGAACTGAAAGAGATTAAACAAAAGATTGAGCAATTCAGAGAAAACTTGGACTATATGGGCTATTTAGTGTTGAAGGAGCAGCTTGGATCCTCTTGACTGCTTACAGTAAAATGTGAAAAAGAGAAATGAATTGTTAAGCAAAAAAAGAACCAGAGCTTACAGATCTGGACAATTCTTAGCTTATTCATACTGTAAATACTGAGTGTAGTCCAAAAGCTATGAGGTAAGGAGATGAGAATGGGCATGAACCACAGACCGAATTAGTCACCCTAGCAGCTGCCAGAGGAGACAGAGGACGGGATGAAGTGAAGGAGGGCTGTCGGACTTTTAAAGATCCTACAGGACCAGGCCATAGAGCAAGCTTGTTCAACCTGTGGCCAGCGGCCCACATTCAGCCCAGGATGGCTTTGCATGTGGCCCAACACAAATTCTTTTTTTTTTTTTTTTTCTGAAATGGAGTCTAACTCTGTCACTCAGGCTGGACTGCAGTGGCACGATCTCAGCTCACCGCAACCTCTGCCTCCCAGGTTCAAGAGATTCTCCTGCCTCAGCTTCCCGAGTAGCTGGGATTACAGGGACACACCACAAGGCCCAGTTAATTTTTGTATTTTTAGTAGAGCCGGGGTTTCACTGTGTTGGCGAGGCTGGTCTTGAACTTCTGACCTCGGTGATCCACCCACCTCGGCCTCCCAAAGTGCTAGGATTACAAGCATGAGCCACCATGACCAGCCACATATTCTTTTTTTTTTTTTTTTGAGATGTTTCGTTCTTGCTGCCCAGACTGGAGTGCAATGGCGCAATCTTGGCTCACTGCAACCTCCACCTCCCGGGGTCAAGTGACTCTACTGCCTCAGCCTCCTGAGTAGCTAGGATTACAGGCATACACCACCACGCCTGGCTTATATATTTAGTAGAGACCGGGTTTCTCCATGTTGGTCAGGCTAATCTTGAACTCCCGACCTCAGGTGATCCGCCTGCCTTGGCTTCCCAAAGTGCTGGGATTACAGGCGTGAGCCACCGCACCCAGCCCCAACACAAATTCTTAAACTTTCTTAAAACATGAGGTTTTTTTGATTTTTTCTTTTTTTTTTTTTTTGAGACAATCTCACTCTGTCACCCAGGCTGGAATGCAATGGCACAATTTCAGCTCACTGCAACCTCTGCCTCCCAGGTTCAAGTCATTCTACTGCCTCAGCCTCCTGAGTAGCTGGGATTACAGGCACTCGCCACCGTGCCTGGCTAATTTTTACATTTTTAGTAGAGACAGGGTTTCACCATGTTGGTGAGGCTGGTCTCAAACTCCTTACCTCATGATCCACCTACCTCGGCCTCTCAAAGTGCTGGGATTACAGGCATGAGCCACCCACACCTGGCCTTTTTTTTTTTTTAGCTCTTGAGCTATCGTTAGTATATTTTATGTGTGGCCCAAGACAATTTTCTTCTTCCAAAGTGGCCCAGAGAAGCCAAAAGATTGGACACCCCTACCAGAGCTATAGAGCTTTTTTTTTTTTTTTTTGAGATGGGTCTCACTCTGCCACCCAAGCTGGAGTGCAATAGTGTGATCACAGCTCACTGCAGCCTTGATCTCCCAGGCTCAAGCATCCTCCCACCTCAGCCTCCTGAGTAGTTGGGGCTACAAGTGCATGCCACCATCCCAAGCTAATTAAAAAAAAAAAAATATAGAGATGAGGTCTCACCACATTGCCCAGGCTGGTCTCAACCCCTGGGCTCAAGCAATCCTCCCACCTCAGCCTCTCAAAGTACTGGGATTACAGGCATCAGCCATCATGACTGGCAGAGCTATTTTCAAGGTTCAGTGTTCTTAAAGACAAGTAAAGGACTCCAAAGACAATTCAATCATCAGGGCTGCCACTCCCACCAGAGACCCAGAGTGCACAGGCCAGGGACAGGGTTGCTACCACCTCAGTTGTGAAGGCCAGGACCACCACCCAGCAGAGCCATGGGGGTGTAGCTCCCACCCCAGTGGGTCCAGAGGGCAGTGTCCAGTCAAAGAGGTTTATTCACAAGCCTTAAAGTCTACTGGAGTTTGTCTTGCTAGGATTTCTAATTGCTTGGCACTGAGAGCTAAACTCTGATTTTTTCATCTTGCCCAAACTCCTAAGGGGTCTGGGGAGTCATGACCTACAAATCATAAATTCTCATCAAATGGGTTTTATTTAACCCTATAGATCGTGATTTACTTTGCAACCTGACTCTGGCATGACATTATGAGACGAGGAAGCAAATCAAAATATTTTACCTCAAAACATGTTTATTTGCCATATTTCAAAATGGCCCTGCAAAGCTGTTCTGTGTGGGGGAAAAACGTGCATCTGCAAAGAATCTCTATTAAGAAGGGTAGATCTTTTTCTTCCAGACCCTTCCAATCCTAAAGAGATTAACTAAGATCTGAAAGGGAAACATTTGTATCTATTGTCTCTAAGGGCAGCCCAGCTAGAAGACTTCAAAAGAACTTTGGTCTCTGCAATCTTACCTTAATCTGAACATTCCCTTTCTATCAATCAATTTTCTCTTTAGACAGACTCAACCAACTGTCAAACTAGAAAATGTTTAAATTCACCTATAGGCTGGAAGCTCCCCCACCCCACCCCACCCCACCCCGCCCTTTGATTTGTCCCCACCTTTCTGGACCAAACCAATGCATTTCTAAAATGTATTTGATAGATATCTCATGCCTCTCTAAAATGTATAATGGGAGGCCAAGGCAGGCAGATCACCAAGTCAGGAGTTCAAGACCAGTCTGGTCAACATAGTGAAACCCCGTTTCTGCTAAAAATACAACAAATTAGCCGAGTGTGGAGGCAGGTGCCTGTAATCCCAGCTACTGGGGAGATTGAGGCAGGAGAATTGCTTGAACCTGGGAGGGGGAGGTTGCAGTGAGCCGAGATCGCACCCCTGCACTCCAGCCCAGACAACAGTTCAAGACTCCATCTCAACGAAAACCAAACCAAGTTGTGCCCCGACCATCTTGGGCACATGTTCTCAGGACCTCCTGAGGGCCGTGTCACAGGTCATGGTCACTCATATTTGGCTCAGAATAAATCTCTTCAAATATTTTACAGAGTTCGACTTTTTTCGTCGACAGCACCTATCACTTCCTACTTTTTTTTTTTTTTGAGATAGGGTCTCGCTCTGTCCCAGGCTAGAGTGGAGCGGCACGATCTCAGCTCACTGTAACCTCTGCCCCCCGAGCTCAAGCAATATTCCCACCTCAGCCTCCCCTAATAGCTGGGACCACAGACAGGCACCATCATGCCCGGCTATTTTTTGTAGTAGAGACAGGGTCTCACCATGTTGCCCAGACTACACTCCTACTGATTTCTCTCCCTTTTGGAATAGGGATGGCTATCCTTTGCCTGTCCCACCCCTGCATTTTGGAAACACATACCTGGTTTCACAGATTTCACAACTGGAGATAAATTTTGCCTCAGGATGAAAGGTACCTATGGTCTCATTCATATCCTGATTTAGATAATATTTGAATAAGACTTTGCATTTTAGAGTTAAAGTTGATGCTGGAATGAAGTAAGACTGCTGAGGTTGCTGAGATCGTGCCACTCCACTCTAGCCTGAGGCAGAGCAAGACTTCATCTCAAAAAAAAGGAAGTAATTAGGTTTAGATGAGATCACGAGGGCGGAGCTGCCAGGGTGGGATTAACATCCTAATGAAAAGAGGAAGAGAAATTCCATCTCTCTCTGCATGCATGCACCCATGTTGGGAGGTGAGCAGGTCTGTACAAACCTTTGCCCAAAGGCCGAAGAAGCTAGAAGCTAAAGAAAGAGGCTGACAAATCCAGTTTCTCAGAAACATTTAATAGGGACTTATTAACCCCAGATTCTGGGCTTACAAACCATGGGGAATTTGTCTAAGGGCAGGATTTATGGTAATTATGTGAAAGGCATCAGAGGCATTCCCAGAACTGGGGTTAATCAGAAGTCAACATGGGCAGATTAACATCCAAGATGGAATTGCTTTAGCCTCCACAACCAGGGAAAGGCCACGTGAGGATATAACCAGGAAGAGGGCCCTCACCAAGATCATGCCAGCACCCTGGTCTTAAACCTCCTGCCTCTAGGATTGAGAGAAATGTTTATTGTTTAAGCCACACAATCTATAGTATTTCCTAAAAGCAGTCTGAATGGACTAAAACACACATGAAACTTTCCTCAAGTTTCACTAAGGATATGCTGGGCCATAAAATGTACTGAAATCAGCCAGGTGCGGTGGCTCATGCCTGTAATCCCAGCACTTTGGGAGGCCAAAGCAGGCGGATCACCTGAGTTCAGGAGTTCAAGACCAGCCTGACCAACATGGCGAAACCCTATCTCTACTAAAAATACAAAATTAGCCAGGCGCGGTGGCGTATGCCTGTAATCCCAGCTACTAGGGAGGCTGAGGCAGGAGAATTGCTTGAACCCGGGAGGCGGAGGTTGCAGTGAGCCGAGATCACACCACTGCACTCCAGCCTGGGCAACAAGAACGAAATTCCGTCTCAAAAAAAAAAAAAGCACAACCATCAAAATTGCTAAAATTAAAACTTTTGGCTGGGTGCAGTGGCTTACGCCTGTAATCCTAGCAGTTGGGAGGCCAAGGTGGGCAGATCACTTGAGCCCAGGAGCTCCGGACCAGCCTGAGCAACATAGTAAGACCCCTTCTCTGCAACAAATAAACAAAATTTAGCCAAACACCGTGGCGCATGCCTGCAGTCCCCAGCTGCTCAGGAGGCTAAGGTTGGAGGGTTGGTTGAGCCCAAGAGGTGGAGGCTGCAGTGAGCTGAGGCTGTGCCACTGCACTCCAGCCTCGGTGACAGAGTGAGACCCTGTCTCAGAAAAAAAAAAAAATTCCAGAGCAGGCACAGTGGCTCACGCCTATAATCCCAAAACTTTGGGAGGCCAAGGCAGGCAGATCATGAGGTCAGGAGATTGAGACCATCCTGGCCAACGCCATTTCTACTAAAAATACAAAAAATTGGCCAGGCACAGTGGCTCACGCCTGTAATCCCAGCACTTTGGGAGGCCGAGGCGGGTGGATCATGAGGTCAGGAGTTAAGAGACCAGCCTAATCAACATGGTGAAACCCTGCCTCTACTAAAAACACAAAAATTAGCCGGGCCTGGTGGCGCACGCCTGTAATCCTAGCTACTCAGGAGGCTGAGGCAGGAGAATCGTTTGAATGCAAAGAGGTAGAGATTGCAGTGAGCCGAGATCGTGCTACTGCACTCCAGCTTAGGCGACAGAGCAAGACTCTGTCTCAGAAAAAACAAAAAAATTCCTTGGAAACAGAAATGGCTCTGATCTATTGCTTTGTTTTTTGTTTTTGAGATGGAGCCTCACTCTGTTGCCCAGGCTGGAGTGCAGTGGCGTGATCTCAGCTCACTGAAACCTCTGCTTCCCAGGTTCAAGCGATTCTCCCTGTCTCAGCCTCCCGAGTAGCTAGGATTACAGGCACGGTGCCACTGTGCCTGGCTAATTTTTGTATTTTTAGTAGAGACAGCATTTCACTGTTGGCCAGGCTGGTCTCAAACTCCCGACCTCAGGTGATCCACCCACCTCAGCCTCCCAAAGTGCTGGGATTACAGGGGGTGAGCCACCGCACTCAGCCGATTTCTATTTTAACTGACAAAAATTATATATATTTATGGTGTACAAAAATGATGTTTTAAATATGTATATATTGAATGGCTAAATTGAGGTAATTAGGATATGTATTACTTCACATACTTATCTTTTTTTGTGAGAACACTCAAAATCTACTTCCTTAGCAATTTTCAAGTATACAACATATTATTATAAACTATAGTCACCATTATGATATACGATAGATCTCTTGAACTTATTCCTAACTGAAATTTTGTGTCCTTTGACCAACATCTCCCTAATCCTCCCACCTCCTAGTCTCTGGTAACCACCATTTTATTCTCTGTTTCTATGAGTTTGACTTTGACACTCCAAATATAAGTGAGATGGTGCTTTATTTGTCTTTTTGTGCCTGGCTTATTTCACTTAACATAATGTCCTCTAGGTATGTCCATGTCATGATAAATGACAGGATTTCCCTCTTTTAACGCCGAATAGTATTTCTTTTTTTTTAAAGACGGGGTTTCACCATATTGGTCAGGCTGGTCTTGAACTCCTGACCTCAGGTGATCCGCCCGCCTCAGCCTCCCAAAGTGCTAGGATTACAGGCGTGAGCCACCGCGCCCGGCGGCTGAATAGTATTTCATTGTGTACATACGCATTTTCTCTATCCATCCGTTGATGGACAGGTAGGTTGATTGCATACTTTGGCTACTGTGAATAATGCTGCAATGCACAAGGGAGAGCAGGTAACTCTTCGAGGTACGGATTCTATATCCTTTGAATATGTACCCAGTGCTAGGATGGCTGGATCATATGCACACCGTAGCTCTACTTCTAATTTTTGGGGGAGCATCCATACTTTCTTCCACAATGACAATGACTTATATCTGGACTAGCATGTTGTATACATGATACATAGGTTAAAACTGATCAAACTGAGGCTGCGCACGGTGGCTCACGCCTGTAATCCCAGCACTTTGGGAGGCCAAGGCGGGCGGATCACAATGTCAAGAGATCAAAACCATCCTGGTCAACATAGTGAAACTCTGCCTCTACCAAAATACAAAAATTAGCTGGGCCTGGGGCACGCGCCTGTAGTCTCAGCTACTCGGAAGGCTAAGGCTCGGGAGGCTAACTGCTTGAAGCCGGAGGCAGAGGTTGCAGTGAGCCAAGATCCCGCCACTGCACTCCAGCCTGGCGCCTGGTGAAGAGCGAGACTCTGTCTCAAAACAAAAAATCATCGAACTGAAACATGAAAGATCTGTGCGTTCTAGTGTATGTAATTATCTCTTTTCCCCCCTTTTTAGAGACTGAGTCTTACTATGTTGCCCAGGCTAGACTCCAACTCCTGGGCTCAAGTGATCCTCCTGCCTCAGCGTCCCAAAGTGCTGGGATTACAGGTGTGAGCCACTGTACCCAGCCTGTATCTCAATATTTTAAAAAACATTTACAATACCAAGTTTTGAAGAGGATGTAGAGCAAACTAGAACCCTCATATATGGCTGGAGGAAGTGTAAATGGCACATTTATACCATGCTGGAAAGCTGTTTGGAAGGTTATCTGCCTAAACCGAACACATGCACACAATAACTTAGTAACTCCACTCCTAGATACATACCCAGAAGAAATACGTTCCTTTTACAACACATGCTTTTTTTTTTTTTTTTTTTTGAGACAGAGTTTCGCTCTTGTTGCCCAGGCTGGAGTGCAATGGCATGATCTCGGCTCACTGCAACCTCCGTCTCCTGAGTTCAAGCAATTCTCCTGCCTCAGCCTCCCGAGTAGCTGGGACTACAGGCATGTGCCACCATGCCCAGCTAATTTTTGTATTTTTAGTAGAGATGGGGTTTCACCATATTGACCAGGATGGTCTTGATCTCTTGACCTCGTGATCCACCCGCCTCGGCCTCCCAAAGTGCTGGGATTATAGGCGTGAGCCACCGCGCCCGGCCTACAACACATGTTTTTTAAGTGAAAGGGATTCTCACTCTGTTGTCCAGGCTGGAGTGCAGTGGCTCAAAAAAAAAAAAAAAATTGATTGCTTGGTCAGGGTAAGGGGAGAAGCTCCCACACATTTGGTCACAGAAATTTTGTGTTGACTGTTGTGGTGTGAGAGAATAAAAAAGTGCTCTGAGTTTGTTTTTCTACTTTTTTTTTTTTGAGATGGAGTCTCTCTGTGTTGCCCAGGCTGGGGTGCAGTGTTGCAATCTCAACTCACTGCAACCTCCACCTCCCAGGTTCAAGCCATTCTGGTGCCTCAGGCTCCCAAGTGGCTGAGACTACAGGCACACATCACAACGCCTGGCTAATTTTTGTATTTTTTAGTAGAGACGGGGTTTCGCTGTGTTGGCCAGCCTGGTCTCGAACTCCTGACGTCAAGCGATCTGCCTGCCTCAGCCTTGCAAGGGATTACAGGTGTGAGCCACCCCACCCAGCCAGTGTTTCCACAGTTATGTATCAATAAACAATTAGAAAATAATTTTTTTTTTTTTTTTTTAGAGACAGGGTTTCACCATGTTGGTCAGGCTGGTCTTGAACTTCTGACCTCAAGTGATCCACCCGCCTCAGCCTCCCAAAGTGCTGGGATTACAGGCGTGAGCCACCACACCTGGCCTTAGAAAATAAAAATTTTAAACTATACTATTTATAATACCATAAAAATATACAAAGGAAAAAATGAAAGATATACAAGACTTTGAATAGAAACATATATAATACAAAATTGAGAGAGAAGGAAAGAAAACTAAATACATGAGCAGATATACCATGTTAATGGACTGGAAAACTCAATATAGTAAAATGTCAATTCCACAGAAATGTTCTATAGACTCAGTGCAGTTCAAGTTAGTTTTATTGACAAGCCGATTCTAAAATTTATATGGAAATACCAGAGACAAAAACAGCCAGGACAATATTGAAGAATATCAAGCTTTATTACAAAGCTACAGTAATTATGAGGCTGCTGTTAGCTCACAGATAGAAAAACAGACCAATGCAACAGAATAGAGCCTACAGACATATCCATGCTCATGTGAACACTCAATCTAAAACAAAATTGAAACTTCAAAGTGAGAAAAAAAGGATTTCTCAATAAATAGTGCTTGGTCAACTGGATATCCATATTAAAAAACAAAACTTGATTCTTACATCTTTTACTAGGAACATACTTAAATGCATACAGTTGTGAGTGGTGGTATGTGTCTATAGTACAACTCAGTGATTTATCAAGAAGCAACTGCTCATGACAAGCAGTTGCTTCTTGATAAATCACTGAATTGTATGTTTATTTTGTGCACTTTGTGAATTATATTTCACAATTAACGGCATAGAAAACAACCTCAGTGGATGGGTTTCACAGCAGATTAACAGCCAGGCACAGTGGCTCACGCCTGTAATCTCAGCACTTTGGGAGGTGGAGGCAGGTGGATCACTTGGGGTCAGGAGTTTGAGACCAACCTGGCCAACAAGGTAAAACCTCGTCTCTACTAAAAATACAAAAATTAGCTGGGCACAGTGGCTCACACCTGTAATCCCAGTACTTTGGGAGGCTGAGGCAGGTGGATCATGAGGTCAGGAGTTTGAGACCAGCCTTGCCAACATGGTGAAACCTCATCTCTACTAAAAATACAAAAATTAGCTAGCCATGGTGGCATGCACCTGTAATCCCAGTTACTCAGGAGGCTGAGGCAGGAGAATCACTTGAGCCCGGGAGGCAGACGTTACAGTGAGCCAAGATCATGCCACTGCACTCCAGCCTGGGCGACAGAGTGAGACCCCATCTCAGGAAAAAAAAAAAATTAGCTGGGCACAGTGACACATGCCTGTAATCCCAGCAACTCAGGAGAATAGCTTAAACCCAGGAGGCAGAGGTTGCAGTGAGCCAAGATCACGCCACTGCACTCTAGCCTGGGTGACAGAGCAAGACTCTGTCTCAAGAAAAAAAAGGAATACCAGATGTAATTCTAGCACTGTGGGAGGCCAAGGCTGGAGGTTCACTTGAGGCCAGGAGTTTAAGACCAGCCTGGGCAACATGGCAAGATCCCATCTGTACCAAAAATAACACATAAAAAATAGCAGGGCATGGTGGCACACACCTGTAGACCTAGCAACCTGGCATGCCGAGGCAGGAGGTTTGTTTGAACCATGATTATGCCACGGCATTCCAGCCCAGGCAGAGCTAAATTTAGACTCAAAAAAGAAAAGAAAAAATTAATGGCAGAGAATTTTCCTAAACTGATGAGACACAAAACCACAGATTCAAGAAACTTAAATCCTGGCCAGAGCAGTGGCTCAACGCCTGTAATCCCAGCTCTTAGGGAGGCAGAGGTGGGAGGATAGTTTGAGCCCAGGAGTTCGAGACCTGCCTGGGCAATATAGCGAGACCCCATTCTCCACAAAAAGGAAAAAAAAAGCCCCCCCCAAAAAAGTGTAAGAAACTTAACAAATCCCTAGCAGCATTAAAAAAAAAAAATACATATCTACATACAGCAGTGAACTGAATAACACCAAAGACAAGAAAAACAATCTTTTGTGTGTGTGTGTGATGAAGTTTCGCTCTTGTTGCCCAGGCTGGAGTGCAATGGTGCAATTTCGGCTCACCACAACCTCTGCCTCCCAGGCTCAAGTGATTCTCCTGCCTCAGCCTCCCAAGCAGCTGGAATTACAGGCATGCACCACCATACCTGGCTAATTTTTTGTATTTAGTAGAGACAGGGTTTCACCATGTTGGTCAGGCTGGTCTCAAACTCCTGACCTCATGTGATCTGCCCGCCTCAGCTTCTCAAAGTGCTGGAACTATGGACATGAGCTACCGTGCTAGGCCAAAAAAAAAAACAACCAATCTTAAAAGGCAATCAGGCTGGGCGAGGTGGCTCATGCCTGTAATCCCAGCACTTTGGGAGGCCGAGATGGGCGGATCACAAGGTCAGGAGTTTGAGACCACTCTGACCAACGTAGTGAAACCCTGTCTCTACTAAAAATACAAAAAATTAGCTGGGCGTGGTGGCACGTGCCTGTAATTCCAGCTACCGGAGAGGCTAAGGCAGGAGAATTACCTGAACCCAGGAGGCAGAGGTTGCAGTGAGCCAAGATCGCGCCACTACACTCCAGCCCAGGCAACAGTGCAAGACTTTGTCCAAAAAAAAAAAAAAGCAATTAGAGGGTTAAAAAAAAGAGAGAGAGATCCTTTTGTAGTTCGTGAGCATGATGATTGGGCGTTCACACGCTTGTGTGAGATGTGCCACCTTGAACCTTGTTACGACTCGACACGTTACCCATCTGACCTGAAAAAAAAAAATTAAAAAAAAAAAAGAGATTTCAACCAGGTGCACCTGTAATCTCAGCACTTTGGAGGCTGAGGTAGGAGGATCACTTGAGCCCAGGAGTTCAAGACCAGCCTGAGCAACATAGGGAGACCCCCATCTCTACAAAAAAATAAACAAAAATTAGCCAGGCATGGTCCAGGCACCTGTAATCCCAACTACTTGGAAGGCTGAGGTAGGAGGATATGCTTCAGCCCAGGAGGTCGAGGCTGCAGTGAGCAGAGACTGCACCACTGCCCTCCAGGCTGGCAACAGAGTAAGACCCTGTCTCAAAAAAAAAAAAAGAGCGAGAGATTTCTTTTCAATGAGGGACACTAGCTGTTGAGCTGATGTCTCAGCAGAAACCATGGAAACTGGGAGACAGTAGAATGGAAGCTTCTATATGCCAAGAAAAAATAACCATCAACCAACGCTCTATACTCACATAAAATACTGTTTTACAGAGTAATGCAATTTATCACATTAACAGAATAAAACTTTTAAAATCATGCAATCATCTCAGCTAGGCACAGTGGCTCACACCTGTAATCCTAGCACTTTGGGAGGCCAAGACAGGTGGACTGCCTGAGCTCAGTAGTTTGAGACCAGCCTGGGCAACACAGTGAAACCCAGTCTCTACTAAAACACAAAAAATTAGTCGGGCATGGGGGCGTGTGCCTGTAGTCCCAGCTACTCAGGAAGCTGAGGCAGGAGAATTGCTTGAACCTCAGAGGTGGAGGTTGCAGTGAGCTAAGATCACGACACTGCACTCCAGCCTGGGAGACAGAGGGAGACTCCAGAAAAAAATAAAAATAGGCTGGGCATGGTGGCTCACGCCTGTAATCCCAGCACTTTGGGAGGCTGAGGTGGGCGGATCACGAGGTTAGGAGATTGAGATCATCCTTGCCAACATGGTGAAACCCCATCTCTTACTAAAAATAAAAAAATTAGCTGGGCGTGGTGGCATATGCCTGTAATCCCAGCTACTCAGGAGGCTGAGATAGGACAATCACTTGAACCTGGGAGGCAGAGGTTGTAGTGAGCTGAAATCACGCCACTGCACTCTAGCCTCTGAGACAGAGCTAGACTCCATCTCGAAAAACATAAAAAACAAAATAAAATAAATAAAAAATTTAAAATAAAAAAACAGAATAGAAAACAAGAAATAGGCCAGGCATGGTGGCTCATGCCTGTAATCCAAGCACTTTGGAGGCCAAGGTGGGTGGATCACCTGAGGTCGGGAGTTCAAGACCAGTCTGACCAACATGGTGAAACCCCGTCTTAAATAAAAAGAAAAAAGACAAAAAAAGAAAACAAGAAATAATAGTGGAAGAAAAATATGGAGTAAAACCAAAACAATACAGAAATAAAAAAAAGGAAAGTGCGGGAGAGAAAAATAGCATAGAAGATACAAATATAACCCCAGAATATCAATAACTACATTACATTAATTAATTTATTTATTTTTGAGACAAGGTCTCGCTCTGTTGCCCAGGCTGGCATACAGTGGCACCAATCACAGCTCACTGCAGCCTCAACCTGCTGGGTTCAAGTGATCTTCCTACTTTAGCTTCCCAAAGAGATGGAATTACAGGCATGAGCCATGGCACCCACCTGACCCTCTACATTAAATTTAAATGGAATAGGGCCAGGCGCGGTGGTGTGCACCTGTGGTCCCAACTACTCGGGAGGCTGAGGCAGGGAAATCACTTGAACCCAGGAGGCGGAGATTGCAGTGAGCTGAGATCAAGCCACTGCACTCCAGCCTGGGTCTCAAAATAAATAAATAGAATAAATGCTCCTGCTTTTAGAAAATAAATACCACAATAGGTTTTTTAAGAAAGACATTTGTAAAATATAAAAATGCCAAAAGGTGAAGTGAAAGGGTAAAAGATGACCTGTCAGGAACCTCAGGCATGACTGGCAGGTGTGCAGCTGTGATCCACTGCCGAGAGCACCTGGAAGTCCTTAGTGGCTGTGTGCCTCTCCACGACACGGCAACTCCACGACCAGATGTGTTTCCAAGAAAATTCTTACACAGCTCCATAAAAGGAGGTACACCAGGAGGCCCACTGAAGCCATCTATCATAGCAACCACCGTGGACTCACACCCTCCAGAGGGACACAGCAGTGGTGGGCAAGGGCCAGACGTGCCACAGCAGCGTGGACAGGTCTTACACTACACTGACTTTGCAAGAACACAAATGATAAAAAGGTTGCTCCTTATACATAGCAGACTGGCTGCCTGTGGGGGTGGGAAGGGAATGAGATGGTCATAAGCCATCTCATTAAATACATAGGCCAGGTACGGTGGCGCACACCTATAGTCCCAGCGACTCAGGAGGCTAAGGGAGGAGGACGGCTCAAGCCCAGGAGTCCGACACCAGCCTGGGCAACACAATGAGACTCCATCTCACAAAAATAAATATGTGGCCCGGCATGGTGGCTCATGCCTGTAGTCCCAGCACTTTGGGAGGCCGAGGCGGGTGAATCATGATGTCAGGAGTTTGAGACCAGCCTGGCCAACATAGTGAAACCCCATCTCTATTACAAATACAAAAAATTAGCTGGATCTGGTGGTGGGTGCCTGTAATCCCAGCTACTTGGAAGGCTGAGGCAGAATTACTTGAACCCAGAAGGTGGAGGTTGTAGGTACCTACCCTGAGGACACCTTGACACAGGTACACACCCAGGGGGTGAGCCGCAGGACCAGCTGAGGCCAAGGACCCCTAAGAAACCTGCTTAGACCAAGGCTCAGCAAGCCAGAGTCCTCAGGGTAGCGGGGGAGATGAACAGCGGACTAACTGAGCAGCCCAGAACAGGGGCTCCCTAAACCCTCTGGTCCGATGCTCTGGCCACCGCCTGGAGTGGGCTGAGAGGCCAGAGGGGCAGAGCCGTTTCTCTTCCACATACTCTCCTGCGGGGCACAGGCTCCAGCCACCCACCCTGCGACCCACCGGGGCACCCACCTGGCCTCAGGCACAGCACACCTTTCCTCGGTCCACACAAATTTCTTCAGCACGTCAGAGCAGCAGTATTGGTCATAACAGGTGCCACAGCAGAAATCTGGACAGGACTCGGGGAAGAGACTGAGTCCACGGGAAGCTGTGCACACCTCACCATGCGCTGGAGAGGGGGAAACACAGCTGTTCACCTGTGCCCACAGGGCCAGGCCCCGGCCCGCACGGCCCCTCACCGGCACAGCCACCAGACCACACACTCGCATGCTGTGCCCACAGGGCCAGGCCCCGGCACACACGGCCCCTCACCGGCACAGCCACCAGATCACACACTCACATGCTGTGCTGTCCCCGAGCTACCCTAGCCACAGGCCGCCTTCCCACCCTGGCTGCTGCTCCCTCTAGCCCTGCCCTCTCCCACAGGCCACACAGAGATGCCCTAACTGGGCTCCCTCTCTCCCTCGCCAGTACACCAGCCTCCTATAGGAGGGTGAACTTTCTCAGTGTGAGTCTGATGGGGCCACACTCTGCTCTAGACCTCCCTAATTCTCACTGCTTCTGGATAAAGGCCTGAGTTTGCAAGCAGGGTCTAGACTGCAAAGGGCCCTGAAGATCACTCCAGCTCTCCAACCTGTCCGCACTCCGCTTACATTCTTGCCTGTTTCCCATCTCCTGCCTTTTTTTTTTTTTTTGAGACAGAGTCTCACTCTGTGGCCCAAGCTGGAGTGCAGTGACAGGATCTCGGCTCACTGCAACCTCTGCCACCCGGGTTCAAGCGATTCTCCTGCCTCAGCCTCCAAGTAGCTAAGATTACAGTGCCCGCCACCATGCCTGGCTAATTTTTGTAGTTTTAGTAGAGGCGGGGCTTCACCATCTTGGCCAGGCTGGTCTTGAACGCCTGACCTCATGATCCACCTGCCTCGGCCTCCCAAAGTGCTGGGATTATAGGCGTGAGCCACCATACCCAGCCAGCATTCATCCCCTGCCTTTCAAGTCTACTCATCCTCCAAGGCCCTATTCCAGGCTGCCTCCTCCAGAAACTGCCCAGGTGAGAAGTCACACAGCTGAACACCTGCAGGGGCTGGACACTGAACTGTCCATTTCTTTTTTTTTCCTTTTTTTAGATGGGTCTCACCCTGTTGCCCAGGCTGGTTTACAGTGGCATGATTTTGGCTCACTGCAACCTCTGCCTCCTGGATTCAACAGATTCTCCTGCGTCAGCTTCCCAGTAGCTGGGATTACAGAACGCTCTCCTGGACGTCCAGCTAATTTTTTGCATTTCTTAGTAGAGATGGGGTTTCACCATGCTGGTCAGGCTGGTCTCAAACTCCTGACCTCAGGTGATCCAGCCACCTCTGCCTCCCAAAGTGCTGGGATTACAGGCGTGAGCCACCACAATTAGCCTTTTTTTTTTGAGACGGAGTTTTGCTCTATTGCCCAGGCTAGAGTGCAGTGGCGCGATCTCGGCTCACTACAATCTGTATCTCCTGAGTTCAAGCGATTCTCCCGCCTCAGCCTCCCGAGTAGCTGAGATTACAAGTGTCTGTCACCATGCCCAGCTAATTTTTGTATTTTTAGTAGAGACAGGGTTTTGCCATTTTGACCAGACTGGTCTTGAACTCCTGACCTCAGGTGATCCGCCTGCCTCGGCCTCACAAAGTGCTGGGATTACAGGCATGAGCCACCACACCCAACCAGACTGTGCGGTTCTTAATCCTCATTCCTTTTCCTCATCACTCAGCCACAGCAGCCTCAGCTGCTGCTGGGCACCACAACTGCAGAGGCCTGGCTCTCACAGACCACCCCACAACCATGATAACAGGCTAGTTCCTGGTCAGAAATTGTCACAACCATCATACAAGCGTTCATAAAGCACTTAGCCCCGCGCTGAGCCTACAGCAGGTGTCCAGGAAATGTTTGTGCCTTCCAGGAGTTTTGAGACCAGCCTGAGCAACAGGGCTCCCGGGCAGTGGCACTATCTGGAGCTCTGGAGCCATCACAGGGCTCTCAGCACAGAGTTGGGATCCAATGACATCCTTACAAGTCTCAATGTACGAGGTCGTGCTGAGGGAACGTGGCTGACAACAAATGTGGAATACAACCCAGGGTTTTGGATGACAAGGTTGACAAACCTCCAGGAAGATGTTACAGTGAAATGTTCCCATGTATCCTTAGGCTACATTAGCGGAGACCTAGTGCCCACTAGCAGGAAGGAACAGTATGGGATTTTTCAGTGAAGACTCCAAAGAGACATCTAGTCCAGCGAGGCCCACAAGCCCGCAGTAGGCAGGGCACAGGTCTGATGATAGTGCTGAGGCATAACTACATCCGCCTGGAAACAGTCTGGCACAGCATGTGGCTTCTGGAGACCCAGTCAGGCCAGGCACCTGGCCGTGTGCAGCATCTGGTGCCCAGGCCTGATCAGGGCACCAGGCACCCTGAGGCTGTCAGTGGCGTGAAGCCCAGAGACACACACACTGAGTGACCTCCTTAGGAAGAGGAAACTTGAGTGGGGAGTGGGGGGTGAACTGCACTTCTCAGCAGCTCCAGGCAGAACCCTGCTCTGGGCAAAGCCATGGAGGAGAGGACTGAACCGCTCACGAGCCCAGCTTGGCCAGCTGCCCACCTGAAAGCTGGTAGCATCGCCATGGCCGGTGGCTGGTGGCTCAGGTGAACCCACATGCAGCAGGGTCTTCATAGCCCAGCCCGAGCCACTGAGCTAGGGCTGAAGACACACCGATGAGGCTGTTTAGGCCGAGTGCATGGCACAAATGCTCTCTGATCCCCAGACCTCACTGAATCAGTGACCCTCCTACAGGCTCACTCCAGGGGTGGGCCGGTTCTGGGCACAGGTCTCCCCTTTCTCGGTTCTCTAGCCCAGGTCCTCTGGATTCATCCCAGCACTCAGGAAATAAAGCCTTCCCCCTCCAGGAGGCCACCCACTCCAAAGGGTGGGAAGGGGGTTGTTCCAATTCCTACGCCTAAATGGCCCCCAGCCAGCCTTCCAGAGTCTGTGAACGATCTGCAACCAACACACACAGTGGTGTCTCCACTCCAGAGGCCAGCCTCAGCACCCGGCCCTCCAGGAGCACAAGGGCCCATGGAGGCAGCGGTGGGGGCTCCCAGACATGAAACAGAGGCAAAGAGGAAAGGCCTCTGATGGAGGGGCCAGGCCGCCCTGCAGCCGCCGGCCAGACAAAAGCCAGGCAGGGGGAATCCTACCGCAGCCTCTGGGGACCCCATCCCCCAGGGACAGGGGCGGGAGGGGCAGACTCCTCCCCCACCGTTCCAGGACAGACAAGGGTGGCAGCTGCCTGGGGTCGGGGCAGGGTTGTTCAGATAGGGAGGGTGCTGGGGTGGAGGAGAGGTCCGTAGTCGCGCGGGGTTCGCTGACGGCCTCGGGGCGATTAGGGGTCGGTGGGGGGGCACGGCAGGGCTGGTGCTGCCCGGCTGGTTGGAGCGGCAGCGCGGGGGAAGTGTCTGCCGGGTCCCAGGGCAGACGGGCCGCCCCCACCCCCAGGCTCACCACCCGGAGGCGGCGGTAGCAGCAGCAGCAACAGCAACAGGATCCGCGGTGCTGGGGCCGGCGCGGCCATGGCAGGGCTAACGGACAGACGGACGCGAGCGCCGGGCGCGGTGCCGCCACAGCCTCAGCGACCCGCGCGGCCGCTCCTCTCCCTCGCCCCGCCCCGGCTCGGCCGGTTCCCCGGAACCCCCGCCCGGGAGGGGGCGGAGGGCAGAGAAGAAGAAGGAGGAGGAGGAGGAGGAGGAAGAGGAGGAGAAGGAGGAAGAGGAGGAAGAGGAAGAGGAGGAAGAGAAGGAGGAAGAGGAGGGGTAGGGGGAGGAGGAGGAGGAGGAAGAGGAGGAGTAGGAGGAGGAAGAGAAGGAGGAGGAAGAGGAGGGGGAGGAGGAGGAAGAGGAGGAGGGAGAGAGGGGAAGCAGGGGAGGAGGAGGGGGAGGGTGGGGAAGGAGGAGGGGGAGGAGGGGGAAGGGGGAGGAGGGGAGGAGGGGGAGGAGGGGGAGGAGGAGGAGGGAGGGGGGGAGGGGGAGGAGGGAGGAGGAGAGGAAGGGGGAGGAGGGCGAGGGGGGCCTGGAAGGGAAGGAAGCCGACATCCCTCCTGGCCATCATGGTGAAACCCCATCTTAAAAAATAATAATAATAATAATATTTTTTTTAAAGAAGTTCTCACCAGGAATGGTAGCAAATGCCCAGGGAAATGGGGGTGTCCGGACTGGTCATCTGCCTGGTTGGAGCTAAAAGCAGTGGAACTCCAGCCCTGAGGAAGGAAAGCACTCTGGCATCCCGTGGCAGGCAGAGGAGCCCGAGCTGTTAGTCACTGCTACTGTTGCTGTGGCATGATAAAAAAACTAAATATTTCGTCTTAGTTTTCTCTTTCCTGACACCGAGTTCCTGAACCCCTTAGAATTTACCGTCCTTCTGATGCAAATGGATGACTCCTATCAGAGCGCTGCTAGATAGCTTCACCATATGGGCCTGAAAGACCAAATAAGGATAAGAGTTTTAGAACTTTAGTCACATCTCCCAAACTCGGGGGAAGGGAGGGAGGCTAGAGATTGAGTTCAATCACCAGTAGCCAATGATTTAATCAATCATGGCTTTGTAATGAAACCTCCATAAAAACCATTCAACAGTGGGGTCTGGGAGCTTCTGGGTTGGCCAGCACGTTGAGGTGCAGGGAAGACTGGTGAGCTCCGAGACGACATGGAAGCTGTGTGCCCCTCCCCCCATACCTTGCCCGGGTGTGGCTTCATTTGGCTTGTCCAAAGGGAAAATTAAATGAATTTAGTTATAGAATTAATTGGCTTTTATTCACAATTCATGAATAGAGCAGTCTCCAGTCTACGAGACTTCTCACTGGCCAACAGCAGAATGGTGGGTTTTGTAAGGTGGGAACAAGGAAACAGTATGGGAAAAGGTGGTCGATTAACATCAGTTTACTTCAGGTTACTTTTTCATAAGGGTTAAAATAGAGGGGACTCCTCATCAGGATTTTCTTCTGGGTCACTTTGCAAGCCAGGGACCTCCTCTGGTGACGTCCCCACCCAGGCCTGGCTCGGTCACACACCCTGCTGCAGGAGACCACCCACTCAGCACCCCTAGACCAAGTATGGCTTGCACACGGGTTCCCTGCCCACTGGTTTCCTGTGCACAGGTTCCCGAGTTCCTGTCCTGCACCCAAGAAGAACCAAGGTGCGCGGACAATGCAAGAGTAAGCAAGGCGGGGAGTTTTATCGAATGAGGAAACAGCTTTCAGCAGAGAGGGGGACGTGGGGGTGCTCTCCCTACCGGCAGGCAGGAAAGTCTCCCATGTGGCTGGGTCTGGGACCTTTTATGGACTCATAATGGTGAGTGCATGATGACTGGTTTGTGAGTCTGCAAAAAAGGTTAAAGCAAATACATCACTCAAAGGTGGGCACAACAGTGCAGAAAACCAATTGCAAAAGGGTAGGTCTATGTAAAACAGGCAGGGTAGGGATCAATCAGAGGAAAGCACGACAAACAGACACATTCTCAATCAGGTCTGAGGATTTAATTTGTAGCTTGGCTTTCAGGCTTTAAGCTGTGTTCGGCTTGGAGGTGGGGTTTCACTGGGGACAATGCCTCTCTGCCTAGGCATTTGGATGCCTCCTGCTGCTATCACTTCCTTATTGCACTGGCTCAGGTAAACTGATTTTCAGAAAAAAGATTGGTCTATTTGGAGATCTGTTTGCTTTTGTGTGTGTGTGTGTGTGTGTGTGTGTGTGTGTGTGAGTAGAGAGAGAGACAGAGAGACAGAGAGAGAAAGAGAGAGAGAGAGACGGAGTCTTGCCCTGTCACCCAGGCTGGAATGCAATGGCTAGATCTCGGCTCACTGCAACCTCCAATTCCTGGGTTCAAATGGTTCTCCTGCCTCAGCCTCCCGAGTAGCTGGGATTACAGGCACCTATCACCACACCCAGCTAATTTTTGTATTTTTAGTAGAGACAGGGTTTCACCATGTTGGTCAGGCTGATCTCGAACTCCTGACCTTGTGATCAGTTTGATCATGTGGCATTTAGCATGAGTGACTCTATTTTGATTTGGTCTGGTTTGCTGGGGCCTACTGCAGGAGTTCAGTCCAAACAATGGCTCCCATAATTTTTATTTAACAGCTGTTCCTTCTGTGGTTAGGGGAGTGCTGAGAAAAACAGCAACAGGCTACTCCTGAGTCACATCCTTTTCTTCCTTTCTAATAAACCAGTAAATATAAGTAAAGTGTTTCCCTGAACTCTGAGAGCTACTCTAGTGAATCACAGAACCTAAGGAGGGGGTTGTAAGAACCCCTTATTTATAGTCAGCCGGTCAGAAGTTGGCCCACCCCAGGACTTTTTTTTTTTTTTTAAGAGACAGAGTCTGGCCCGGGCGCAGTGCCTCACACCTGTAATCCCAGAACTTTGGGAGGCCAAGGTGGGTGGATAACCTGAGGTCAGGAGTTCGAGACCAGCCTGGCCAACATGGAGAAACCCCATCTCTTTAAAAAAAAAAAAAAAAAAAAAAGAGACAGAGTCTTGCTTTGTCACCTAGGCTGGAGTATGGTGGTGCAATCACAGCTCACTGCAGCCTTGACCTGCTGGGCTCAAGCGATCCTCCTACATTAGCCTCCTGAGTAGCTGGGACTATAGGTGTACACCACCACACTTGGCTAATTTTTGTATTTTTTTGTAGAAATGGGGTTTTGTTGTGTTGCCTAAACTGGACTTGAACTCCTGGGCTCAGAGATCCACCTGTCTAGACCTCCCAAAGTGGTGGGATTACAGGCATGAGTCACTGCACCCAGGCTGACCAGGCTGGTCTAGGACTCCTAGGCTCAAATGATCCTCCTACCTGGGGCTCCCGAAGTGCTGGGATTACAGGTGTGAGCCATGGCAACCAGGCCCCCTGGGACTTTCGACTGGCACCTGAAGTAGGATAGTCTTGTGGGAATAAGCCCTTACCCATGGGATTCATGCTAACTCCAGGACTTGGTATGTGAATTGAATTGCTGGACATCAGTTGGTGTCAGAATGAGCGAATGATTGTTGGTGTAGAAAACCCCAGACGACAGTTTGGTATCAGAGAAAAAGACACCAAAGCAGGCCAGTCAGATGATGAGCTCATGGAAGACAAGGCCTTCGATAGCACGAACGGCCGGAGAAATTCAGTGAAGCGTCAGGTAGTTGCTTCCAATAGCATCAAACAGCTTAAAGAAAGAGAATGGCAACAGAGGCCCCGCGCGTAGAGCAAGCGCTTGCAGCCTCCCCCGCCCCTCCCCGCAACGCTCGACCCCAGGATTCCCCTGGCTCGCTCGCTGGCCATGGCCGACAAGGAAGCAGCCTTCGATGACACAGTGGAAGAACAAGTGATCAACGAGGAGTACAAAATATGGAAAAAGAACACTCCTTTTCTTTATGATTTGGTGATGACCCATGCTCTGGAGTGGCCCAGCCTAACTGCCCAGAGGCTTCCAGATGTAACCAGACCAGAAGGGAAAGATTTCAGCATTCATCGACTTGTGCTGGGGACACACACATCGGATGAACAAAACCATCTTGTGATAGCCAGTGTGCAACTCCCTAATGATGATGCTCAGTTTGATGCATCACACGACGACAGTGAGAAAGGAGAATTTGGAGGTTTTGGTTCACTTAGTGGAAAAATTGAAATAGAAATCAAGATCAACCATGGAGAAGTAAACAGGGCTCGTTATATGCCCCAGAACCCTTGTATCATCGCAACAAAGACTCCTTCCAGTGATGTTCTTGTCTTTGGCTATACAAAACATCCTTCTAAACCAGATCCTCTGGAGAATGCAACCCAGATTTGCGTCTCCGTGGACATCAGAAGGAAGGCTATGGGCTTTCTTGGAACCCAAATCTCAGTGGGCACTTGCTTAGTGTTTCAGATGACAACACCATCTGCCTGTGGGACATCAGTGCCGTTCCAAAGGAGGGAAAAGTGGTGGATGCGAAGACCATCTTTACAGGGCATACGGCAGTAGTAGAAGATGTTTCCTGGCGTCTGCTCCATGAGTCTCTGTTTGGGTCAGTTTCTGATGATCAGAAACTTATGATTTGGGATACTTGTTCAAACAATACTTCCAAACCAAGCCACTCAGTTGACGCTCACACTGCTGAAGTGAACTGCCTCTCTTTCGATCCTTACAGTGAGTTCATTCTTGCCACAGATCAGCTGACAAGACTGTTGCTTTGTGGGATCTGAGAATCTGAAACTCAAGTTGCATTCCTTTGAATCGCATAAGGAGGAAATATTCCAGGTTCAGTGGTCACCTCACGATGAGACTATTTTGGCTTCCAGTGGTACTGATCGCAGACTGAATGTCTGGGATTTAAGTAAAATTGGAGAAGAAGCCATCCCCAGAAGATGCAGAAGACGGGCCACCAGAGTTGTTGTTTATTCATGGTGGTCACACTGCCAAGATATCTGATTTCTCCTGGAATCCCAGTGAGCCTTGGGTGATTTGTTCTGTATCAGAAGACAATATCGTGCAAGTGTGGCAAATGGCAGAGAACATTTATAAAGATGAAGACCCTGAAGGAAGCGTGGATCCGGAAGGACAAGGGTCCTAGATATGTGTCTTTACTTCTTGTGATTTTAGACTCCCCCTTTTTTTCTTCTCAACCCTGAGAGTGATTTAACACTGGTTTTGAGACACAGACTTTGTTCAGCTATCCTTCTATATAATAGGTACCGCCAGTAATGTTATTAGCCCAAACAGTGGCTGTTTTCTAAATATTAATGGGGGAGGGGGGCTTGATTCAGCAAAGCCACAGACTTACATTGAAATTTTCTTCAGGAATTTTCTAGTAACAAACCCAGGTCTAAAGTAGCTGCAGAAAGGGGAATATTATGTGTGATTATTTTTCTTATGCTATATCGCCCAGTTTTTCAGACTCATTTAAGTAAAGGCTAGAATGAATAAGGAATAGAGCCAAATGAGGTAGGTGTCTGAGCCATGAAGTATAAATACTGAAACTTGCCACTTTTATTCAGGAAATAGGGGAGATTCAAGTCATATAGATTCCTGCTCAAATCTTGACACCTGATTTTGTAGGATGCACATTTTCATATGTAGACCAGTTTCCTCCTGGTTTCTTCAGTTAAGTCATAACTACACGTTCCTCTTTCCCCATATTAAAAAAAAAAGAAAGAAAGAGAATGGCACGAGGAGGTCAAGTTGTTAGCCGCTTGTATCAAGGCACAAACTGAAAACGTTTTCAACTCTGCTAAAATGAGCCTCTTGCAGCCATGGGGCTGAGATGGCCCAATATTAAACCCAAGGGCTGATTCTGTGTATTCCAGATTAAAATGCTGGTTGAATCACAGCCCCGCTCAGTCTTTTTTTTTTCCTTTCCCTTTTTTTTTTTTTTTTTTTTTGAGATGGAGTCTCCCTCTGTCACCCAGGGCGGAGTGCAATGGTGGGATCTCAGCTCACTGCAACCTCCGCCTCCGGGTTCAAGCGATTCTCCTGCCTCAGCCTCCTGAGTAGCTGGGATTCCAGGTGTGAGCCACCACATCCAGCTGATTTTCATATTTTTAGTAGAGATGGATTTTCACTACGTTGGCCAGGCTGGTCACAAACTCTTGACCTCAGGTGATCCACACGCCTTGGCCTCCCAAAGTGCTGGGATTATAGGCGTGCACCACTGCACCCAACCTTTTTTTTCTTTCATTGTTGACGACACTCACTCAGTCTTTCCTATGAAAGTTAGGCATTGATCAAGACAAAGCATGCCCCTGGGAAACCGGACCCCACATGCATGTCCACATCCAGTGGTCAGTTCTCTGTCTACCTTCCCTGACCCTCCAGCTTCAGTGACAGGGTGTGCCACAGCCTCTCCCATTGCACACTCTTCATACTGCTCCTTCTCAAGCTGCATTTTTTTTTTTTTTGAGATGGAGTCTTGCTCTGTCATCCAGGCTGGAGAGCAGTGGTACATTTTTGGCTCACTGCAACCTCCACCTCCCAGGGTCAAGCCATTCTCCTGCCTCAGCCTCCTGAGTAGCTGGGACTACAGGCACAAGCCACCACACCCAGCTAACTTAGGTATTTTTAGTAGAGACTGGGTTTCGCCATGTTGGTCAGGCTGGTCTCAAACTCCTGTCCTCAAGTGATCTGCCCATCTCAGCCTCCCAAAGTGCGGGGATTACAGGCGTGAACCACTGCACCCAGCCCTCAAGCTGCTTTGCTGGTGCTGCCTCCTCTCAGGTGAGGTGCCCAGGGCTTGGTCGTTAGGCCTCATTTCTTCTGCATTTGTATTCCCCCTTGGAGAGCCCATCCAGTAAAATGGTCTGAATATATATCATCTATGCACTGATGACTGCAAACCAGGACTCCCACTCCAGACTCAAAGATGCAACTGTCCTGCTGTCAACATCACTATCCAACGGGTATTACGTCTTTTTTTTTTTTCCCCAGATGGAGTCTCTCTCCCTTTTTTTTTTTTTTTTTTAGAGACAGGGTTTTACCATGGCCAGGATGGTCTCGATCTCTTGACCTCGTGATCTGCCTGCCTCGGCCTCCCAAAGTGCTGGGATTACAGGCGTGAGCCACCGCACCTGGCCCAAGTCTTACTCTTTCACCTAGGCTGAAGAGCAGTGGCGTGATCTTGGCTCACTGCAACCTCCGTCTCCCAGGTTCAAGCAATTCTCCTGCCTCAGCCTCCTGAGTAGCTGGGATTACAGGCATGTGCCACCACACCCAGCTATTTTTTTTTTTGTATTTTTAGTAGAGACAGGTTTTCACCATGTTGGCCAGGCTGCTCTCAAACTCCTAACCTCAAATGACCCGCCCACCTCGGCCTCCCAAAGTGCTGGATTCAATGCAGATACAAGGAGTCTGGGTGACCAGGGTCGAGTAGCAGTGTTGAGCTGCCAGAGGAGAGAGGGGAGCGGAGACTGGGAATGCAGGACTTACAGGTTACCTAAGTGGTCAGACCTATGGGGATCTTTAGCAACAGGGACCTGGTCACCAGACCTCTAGCACCAAAACAGACGCAGAGGCCAGTAGAGTCCCACTTATATAACAAAGAGCGAGTGGTCCACCGACAGAGACTCGACTGTAACAGAGAGGACCCCTCACCAATTTTCTAGATAAAAATCAGTTTACAAACCCATGGGCCCCTGAAGGAGGTGGGGCATGCACTCTTAAGGAGGGCCCTGTAAAAACAGCACAGATGCATCCTGGCATTTTCCTCACAATCTCCCCATAAGTGACCATGTGGCCACTAGCCAGGTGTGACAGACACTACTTGTAGTCTACAAAAAGGCATTTTTCACTTTTTTGTTTTTTGAGACAGAGTCTCACGCTGTCACCCACGCTGGAGTGTAGCAAGATCAGAGCTCATTGCAGCCTCGGCTTTCCAGGCTCAAGCGGTCCTCCCACCTCAGCCTCCCAACTAACTGAGATTACAGGCATGCACCACCATGTCCAGCTAATTTTTTAATTTTTTGTAGAGACAAGGTCTCATTATGCTGCCCAGACTAATCTCAAATGATTACAGCAACAAGGCACCTATCCTACCTCATTTTCCACTTTTTTTTTTTTGAGAGGGAGTCTTGCTCTGTCACCAGACTGGAGTGCAGCGCGCGATCTCGGCTCACTGCAACCTCTGCCTCCTGGGTTCAAACGATTCTGCCTCAGCCTCCAAAGTGGTTGGGACTACAGGTACGTGCCACCACACTCAGCTAATTTTTATATTTTAAGTAGATATATTATATATATATATATATATATTTTTTTTTTTTTTTTTGAGATGGAGTTTCGCTCTTGTTACCCAGGCTGGAGTACAATGGCGCGATCTCGGCTCACCGCAACCTCCGCCTCCTGGGTTCAAGCGATTCTCCTGCCTCAGCCTCCCGAGTAGCTGGGATTACAGGCGCACGCCACCATGCCCAGCTAATTTTTTGTATTTTTAGTGGAGACGGGGTTTCACAATGTTGACCAGGATGGTCTCCATCTCTTGACCTCATGATCCACCCGCCTCGGCTTCCCAAAGTGCTGGGATTACAGGCGTGAGCCACCGCGCCCGGCTATATATTTTATATTTCAAGGGGTTTCACCATGTTGGCCAGGATGGTCTCCATCTCTTGACCTCCTCATCTGCCCACCTCAGCCTCCCAAAGTGCTGGGATTACAGGGGTGAGTCACCGCGCCTGGCCTCATTTTTCACTTTCAATGGAATAGTTTTGCCAATACAGTGGTGCATGCTTGTAATCCCAGCTACTCAGGAGGCTGAGGTGGGAGGATCACTTGAAGCTATGAGTTCATAACCAGCCTAAGCAACAGAGCAGGGTGTGTTTTTGTTTTTGCTTTTCAAAGAGGGTCTCATTCTGTTGCCCAGATTGCAGTGGCCTGACCCCGGCTCACTGCAACCTCCAACTCCTGGGCTCAAGAAATTCTCTCGTCTTAGCCTCCCAAGTAGCTAGAACTGTAGACATGTGACACCACACTTAGTCATTTGAAAACTTTTTTTGTAGAGGTAGGATCTCCGTATGTTCCCCAGGCTGGTCTCAAACTCCTGGGCTCCTGTAACTCTCCCACCTCGGCCTCTTAAAGTGCTGGGATTATAGGTGTGAACTACTGTGCTCGGCGAAAGACCCGGTTTTTATAAAAATACAGTAAAATAAACTAAAATAAAATAGTTTTGTTTAAACAATAATGTGCTCAATAATGATCGGTCTGAAGCAAACATGGGAACACTCTTCTCTGCAAGTAAAAAGTATTATATATATATTTATAGATATAAACCCAAGATTGCTGAAACCTATGTCTTTGCAATAATATTTGATTCTATCCAAATATTATCTCGATCCTTTCAAGCTCATTCTCTTTTTTTTATTTTTATTTTTTATTTGAAGTGGAGTCTTGCACTGTCACCTCAGCTGGAGTGCAATGGCGCCATCTCAGCTCGCTGCAACCTCTGCCTCCCGGGTTCATGCAATTCTCCTGCCTCAGCCTCCCAAGTAGTTGGGATTATAGGCACACACCACCATACCCGGCTAATTTTTTTTGTATTTTTAGTAGAGACAGGGTTTCACTATGTTGGCCAGACTTGTATCGAACTTCTGACCTCATGATCCATCCTCCTCAGCCTCCCAAAGTGCTGGGATTACAGGTGTGAGCCACTGCGCCCGGCTCAAGCTCATTCTTGTTGATATAAGAAAACATAGCCGGGCACAGTGGCTCACACCTGTAATCCCAGCGCTTTGGGAGGCCGAGGTGGGTGGATCACCTGAGGTCAGGAGTTCGAGACCAGCCTGACCAACATGGAGAAATCCTGTTTCTACTAAAAATACAAAATTAGCCAGGCGTGGTGGCACATGCCTGTAATCACCAGCTACTTGGGAGGCTGAGGAAGGAGAATCACTTGAACCTGGGAGGCAGAGGTTAAGGTGAGCTGAGACTGCACCATTGCACTCCAGCGTAGGCAACAAGAGTGAAACTCCATCTCAAAAAAAAAAAAAAAGGCCAGGTGTGGTGGCTCACGCCTGTAATCCCAGCACTTTGGGAGGCTGAGGCGGGCAGATCACCTGAGGTCGGGAGTTTGAGACCAGCCTGACCAATGTGGAGAAACCCCATCTCTACTAAATATACAAATATTCACTGGGCATGATGGCATGCGCCTATAGTCCCAGCTACTTGGGAGTGTGAGGCAGGAGAATCACTTGAACCCGGGAGGCGGAGGTTGCAGTGAGCCAAGATTTCGCTATTGCACTCTAGCCTGGGCAATAAGAGCAAAACTCCGTCTAAAAAAAAAAAAAGCCTGTGACCCTATATGATGGCTATTATTTCCCAGTAACCCAAAATACTACAAAATTCCTCAACGTAATAATCTAATTGCCCTTTCTAGGTTATGGTAGAACACTGGACCTGAAGAAAAATTCCTATACGGTTATATTTCATTCCTTTTGTTTTCTACTAAAATCTTCAAAACCTTCTTCAAAAAGTGCTGAGAAGTCTCAAAGGAGGTGAGCTGTCCACCCTAGGAACTCAGTGCCCAGACACAGGTGAGGACCCCGGAGCTGTCCCCCCAGGCTCTCGCCAGGCGGAGGTTAGTCACCACCTGAATCCTGTGGAGCTGCCTCTCCCTCAGACCCCTTGGCATAGCTGGAGAAGGCAGAAACATAGCTGCTGGCTGCCCCAAACCACCTGGAAGTGGCCCAGTCACAGCCATCCTCTGCCCTGACACACTGGGAGCAGCACAGGTGGGCACCCAGCCATGCCCGGCTCCATCTTGTCCACAGAGGAGTCCCCCACAGCCTGATTCCTGGAAATCCAGCCCCAGGGCAGGAAGTACGAACAGCTCCATGACATTCTGAGGCATGGGAAGGGAATACCCTGCCCCTTGTCTCCACCTTCCCCACCCACCCCAGATGCAGGTGACAAAGAAAATACCAGAACACTGGTGAGCATGGCCTCACCCACAGCCTCATGCAGCCACTCCATCCTTGACCTAGTCCCTGAGCCCCTTCCCCAAGGATGCTGCATTTGGAGCCTACATTCCTAGGGACCTCGGAATCCCTCCCTTAACAGTACTCCACTCCAGCTGCACTGCCCCCTCCACATCTGCCTCTTGTTCAGGGGGCAGGGGCCCTGTACCCCAGGTCAGCCCAGGGAAGACCCCAGCCCCTGCCCATGTGTGCCAGGCCAGGGCTCACTCCAGGGCAGTGCGATTCCTTTTTTTTTTTTTTTGAGACGAAGTCTCACTCTGTCGCCCAGGCTGGAATGCAGTGGCAAGATCTTGGCTCACTGCAACCTCCACCTCCCAGGTTCAGGCAATTCTCCTGCCTCAGCCTCCTGAGTAGCTGGGATTATAGACATGTGCCACCACACCCAGTTAATTTTTTGTATTTTTAGTAGAGACGGGGTTTCACCATGTTGGTCAGGCTGGTCTCAAACTCCTGACCTCCTGATCCACCTACCTCGGCCTCCCAAAGTGCTGGGATTACAGGCATGAGCCACCTCACCTGGCCACAATTCCTCTTCAGTGAGGCATGAACATGGGGGTGAGAAACTGAACCAAAGATCCCAACACAGACTTACGAGGAGGACCACAGCACCAAGTGTCAACAGAGCAGGCCAGAAAAACCCTTCACAGATGGAGAACTGGCTACAAGATACAACCTGATATGATTATTTTTTCAAAAGTATTTATTGCAAAGAATGTTAGACACAGTGTTGCATGTGGCTGAGATCCAATACCATCCATTCTGGGGACCTTGGGAAATGTCTGCAACATGGGGGTCGCCAGCCAGCATGGCTGAAACGTGGCAGCCAATCAGGCACGTCATAGAGTATGTGGAGACCATGCCAGGGCCGGCCCCCACTCATGCCTGATCTCTGGACTTCCCTCTGCCCTGTCCCCCAGTCCTTGTAATGCATCCAGTCCAGCAGCTCCTAACTCCCCCTCTGTACACAGAGAGAAAAGGCCTCAGTGGTCTCACCTCAGGTGACATCCAGATGTACATGCCCTGTTGCAGACCAAGGGGACCCACTATGACTAACAAGTGAGTGCGCCCAGGTGACAAAAGTCACCAAAACTCCCCATCACACAGAAGCAAAGGCTGCAGTCCCCATCCCCCAAAGGCAGTGGGCTCTGGGTCTAAAGCGCTTGGGGCTCTGACAGATGAGTCAGGAAGGAGGATCCCGCCCCTGCTCCGCCTTGGACATCTCTCAGCAGAGCAGCACACGAGGATGAGAGACCACCAGCCGGGGCCAGGGACGCTAACTTCTCTCAGGGGCAGGTGGCATCTGTAGGCTGCAAAGCCCTGGGAGCTGGAAAGATGTGCTGTCCTCCAGACACAGGCCAGGAAAAGCTCCAGACACAAAGGACTTGGGATCCAGGGCCTGACTTCCCCAAAGTCCCCCTGTGGACAGCAGGGCACCTGACTACAAGTCCAGACACTTTCTGACCCAGCCCCACAACTTGCCAGCCAGTCTGTTTGCCAGCTGTAAAATGTAACCAAAACCCATTGCCCAGGCCGCCTCTCTGGGACCAAAAGAACTCAGAGGCATGACAGACACTGGACTTCACAAGGCCATTTTCCACCAGACTCACGTGCACATGAATGGAAGGCCATGCTGTGGCTAGAAAGTCCTCCCTTGCCAAGGACTGCCTATGGTTCTGCCTCCTCCCTTCCTCAGGCCCACAGGCAGAAGTCAGCAAACACCAGAAAGGTTTTACAGGACCATAGCAAGTGTTTCTGAATCATTTATGGCAAATGCATGTCTCTGCCACCAGCATGCATTCCCGTGTGGACACAGGCAGCAGCAGGCGAGAGGCCGCCTCCCTCCCCCACCGGCTGCCAGTGTGCACAGCCAGGGAAGGGGGAGAGGGGACGGCAGCCTCTCCCTCGAGCACTTCGGTGTGTGCACCAGGAAGGTAAGTCGGACCCCTGCCCTATCTTGAGGTGGTTTCACTGTGAGAGCAGGCCTGAAGGGGCGCCCCGGCCACGAGCTCCCCACAGGCACACCAGTGCATGCACAACTGGGGAGGGCAACCACCATCGCCCCCTGCCCGCACATTTCTGTGCATCCCAATGTGCCGAAGCAAGCGCATTGCTTTCATGAATGCCCACAAATAAGGGTGACATGGATATAAGGGCCTGGCCAGTGGCTGCCCAAGAAGCATCTGCTTTGCCTAGGGCTCTAGTTTCCGGTAGGTAAGGATGGGAAGGGCTCTCTCTTTCACCAGAGGCAGCAGAAGCTCAGGGCCCCATGAAGATCTGGCCTCTGGCTCAGGAAATGGCCAAAGAGAGGATGGTAGAGGCCCTGCTGAGCGTCACCAGGTCCACGCCAGGCAGCTGGGCCACAGTAGGCACATCACAGCAAGCACTTGCCTTCACATTGTAGGGTTTCACGTTTCACAGAGCCAGCTGAGCTGGCGAGAGAGAACACCTAAGAGCTGCACCGTAAGAACCTGGTGCTGGGCAACCTCCCAGCAGCCCGGGCAGATGCAGTCTGGTCAGGTGACTCCAGCAGCAGGTAGGAACCATGCACAACCTCGTCGCTGTCAGCAAAGAGCCAGGTGGGCTGGGGCGGGGGTTCTGGGTTCCCAGCCATGTGTGGCTTCAAGAATATCCCTGCATGGTGACTGTCACACAGACTGGAGGGCCTGGAATGACCCCCCTCTGCAGAGACCAGTGCCTGCCCAGTCGTCACAGTGGATGAACATGGTCACTGGTGAGCAGGGACCGTGACAAGGGCTTCCTCTGGAGGTCTCGAGATGTCCACGTTCTGTACAATAAAAACACAGAGCGTTCACTCCAAGGCACAAATAGATGAGATGCCTGCTGTCTGCCTTTCTCATCACTGTGGCCCATCAGGCTTCACTTTCTCACTGTGGCAGCCCTGGCCACAAGACTCTAGACCACCAGCTTCCCTAAGAACACAGGGCCAAGAGCTTCATGCTGCACAGCGAGTGGATGAAAACTAATACAAAGGTGGGGTGGAGGACACTACCTCATTTCCTGCTCCACTGCAGCCAGGTCAGGCAATACCCAAAGCAAGTCCGCCCCCACCTTATCTCAGGGCTGGGTCGATTGAGGAGGAACCCCTGGCTTGGGGGAGCTTATCCTCATCTGTGGGGCAGGGAAGGGGTTCAGCTCCTGGGGTCACCTCCTTCCTGGCTTAGAGTATTGGTACACAGATGTCAGAGGTAGCCCCAGAAGCCCACAGACATTTCCTGGTCTACAGTCTGTTCTGTTCCCCTAGTACTGGGGCACAGGGCCTCCTAAAGCCCTCAGCTGTAGACAGCCCGCACCAAATTGCAGAGCTCAGTTCCATCCTTGGCCAATGGGCTCAAGGTGTCTCAGGCCTCAGGAATAGGGAATCTGAAACTTCCCCTCAGCTCTCTGAGGCTGCCCTATGTGCCCCTGAGCCTGGCGGCCCATCCTCCCAGCTGTGGGCCCCGGAATCATCACATGCAGGAGCAGGTCACTGATGACCTCAGCTGCTGCCCCATGCAACATGACATGCTCAGATCTGCAGGGAGAGACACATGGCTCCCATGGCCCACAGCGTGGCTCATAGGATCGGCCCCTGGAATTGTAGGGGCAGGTATAATTCTTATTGCTGGGCAGGCTTCCTGAGGCCCCCCTATTCCACCACAGCCTGCCCCAACAGATGGGCCAGAAGCCCCTGGGATCCTGTCTACCTGAAAGGGAGCCATCCAAGAAGCTGGGGTTAGTAGCAGTTTGCCTCTCAGAAGCACCCGCCCAGAGTGGGCAGAGTGACCACCAGCCACACTATGGTGATGGACTGGCAGGTCAGCTCCCAAGGGCTGCCAGGCCCAGGGGCCTCTCTACCACCACCCTGTCAGCACTGGAGGCCCAATGCCATCTGGGCTTTCCTTGGCACAAAGGATGCCCGTTGGGAGATGCCTTCCCCTGTGACTTGTGGGGTGCCAAATTGGGCCTGGGCTAAACTTGGCCAAGGCATGCACCAACTCTCAGAGCAATGGGAAGAGAGCCTTGCAGGGTAACTGGTCCTGCTTGGGGGCAGTGGTGTTGGGAAGGGATAGGACACTTCTACACACTTGTGCTGTGGGCTCCGAGGCCAGATGTCTTGGTCCAACCCAAGGCCTGCATCCTCAGCAGGGACCCAGAGCCCAAGCAGGCCCCATCATGAATGGCAACGGGCATGACTGAGTCCCAAGAGCCTTCTCCATGCAGTGGACTCCAGGAACTGGGACCAGGGCTCCCAGAAGTGTAGTGGCCCCCGTGGGAGAGGGAGCCAACATGGCGGAGGGACCCCACATGGGACCAAGAGTGGTCCTGGGCTCCACTCTGAGGAGATCCTACCTTATACAAAGCACTTGGGGAGAAAAGGTGGCAACCTGCTCTTCTGAACCAAGGCCTCCACCCCATGCTCAGGCCCCTTTAGCATCTGTGTGGTCCTTTCCCCAAAAGCATGATCCCATTTTAATTTTTAAAGGTGCTGGGGTTAGAAACGGGCTCTCGAGCCGTCAGCTACAGGGATGGGGAGAGGGGAGAGTGTCCACCTGCCCTCTGAAGGCCAGAAGTATCATTCTCAGCCTCCAGCCTCTTTCCCACTGAGCCCAAGGGCCCCCTTGACTCACACCTCCAAGGAGATGCTAGGGAGCCCTGTGGTTCCTCAAGTCCTGGGGGTCCAATCACACCCAAGCTCGGCACTCCTGAGCCTGGTGGCCCAGCATCAGGGATTTCCCCATTCCCAGGGCAAATGCCTTGGGAAGGCCTGATGCAGGCCCCATCCAGAGCCAGGGCCCCGCCCTGCTGATAGGACAACAGTCTTGGCAGAAGACTCAGGCTCCCTCTGGCAGGTGCCCCAGCTGGGCCTGGCCCTGGAGGATGTGCCATCTGGACAACCCCACATCAGGAACACCCCACCACCCCAGCAGTCACCCCAGTGCTACCTGAGGCCTGTCCCGGTGGGTGTTCACAGCCGCCACATTCAGGAATATGGACTCCACTTTACAACCTGCCAAAGGGAAGGTGCAAATCCATCCTCACTCCTGAAAGGCAGCTGAGCTGCAGAAATTAGAAACTTCTCTTGCAGGGGGTCTGGGCGTGTGGAACGGAGCAACCACCTCAGCCTCACTCTAGTTCTTCCACTTTAGGCAGCTCTGGGGAGCCCCGGGAGGAAGGATAAGGCACCCTGTCAAACCCATGCTTATCTGCATGTGACAACCCAGACAGGGCCACACAGAGGCCCCAGGCTCCCCCAACCCCGGGACCAAGAGGGCTCGGGGGAGCAGCAGACCTAAGCTGAGGTCACTGACTCTCACCATCTTCAGAGCCCCCAAACCACCCATATCCCAACTCTACCATGCAAGGCCCAGTCAACCGTGTGCCAGGTGCACAGTGCAATGGGGGACAAGGGCATTTTCACACACTGGAGTGACATTGGCTGCCACTGGGCTTCACAGCCATTCCCACAAGAGCACCTACGTTAAAGGTGAGGAGCTAAGACCCAAGAGATGAAGAAGTTGTCTAAGGTCTCTGCTGGTATAGCAAGAGGCAGGGGGTGGGACTCACACCGCCCTGCACCCAGAATCGTTTAAAGTCCAGGCCCTGGGGACCATGGGGCCTTGTGGGAATTTGGATAAATCAGTAGAAAAGCCCCTCATCCAGGCAGGCAATGGTTAAGCAAAGTCACTGGGGAGGCCTTCAGTGGCCATATAAACTTTTTTACAACAAACTTTTAAAAGCAAATTAGGGCCAGGCACGGCGGCTCATGCCTGTAATCCCAGCACTTTGGGAGGCTGAGGCAGGTAGATCACCTGAGGTCAGGAGATAGGACCAGCCTGGACAATATAGTAAAACGCTGTCTCTACTAAAAATAGAAAAATTAGCTGGGCATAGTGGCGAGCGCTTGTAATCCCAGCTACTTGAGAGGTTGAAGCAAGAGAATCACTTGAACCCGGGAGGCGGAGGTTGCAGTGAGCCAAGATCACGCCACTGCACTCCAGCCTAGGTGACAGAGTGAGACTCCATCTCAAAGAAAAAGAAGCAAATTGGGAAAGGTAGTGGGGTAGGGGGTGGAGGAATGGGCTCCTAACACGATTTCAAGGAATTCAGAGAAAATCGTGGAACTGTGCAGAGGTCATGGCTACCCATGGTCACGTGCAGGAAGCTTCCTTACCGTATGCCACAGGGGTCAGCTTCAGGACTGTGTGCAGCGGACACTGGAGGTAGGGCAGCTGTTCTGTAGACACAGAGGGGCATGGTTAGCACATCAGAAATGCTGGGTGACAGCGCCTCCCTTCTCACACAACCCTCCCACCCCCTCTGGGGCACGGCCGCACCTGCTGCCTTGTCAAGGAAGTAGGCCAGCAGGCAGCGCATCACAGCCTGGTGGCAGATGACCAGCACATTCTCTTGCCTCTCCAGCTCCATGATGACAGGCTCCAGTCTCTGGACCAGGTCCTCGTAGGACTGCAAGGGCAAGCAGGGAGGTGTCCCTCAGGCCTAGCTCCAGGGAAGGGACAGACACATCCTGGACACTGGACCACCTTCCACTCCTGCAGCTGTTCACCATTCTGGGAAGCTGTGGCTGGGCCTCCTCCAGCCTGGCCTTCTAAGGGCATGGAGCTGGGCAGCTGAGGAAAGGGGCCACCTCTCCCATCCCAGCGCCAGGTCCTGGTAGGACTGAGAGCACAGAGCTAGACCTTAGGCTCCATCCCAGGGTCCACCTCAGTGCCCACCCATGGGGCTCTGCACTGAATCCTCAGCTTTGGAACTCATGACTGGTGGAGAAGACTCCCTGCTTCCAGCCCACAACAAACGAGTGCACCAGCAAGAGCGCTGGGGAAGAGAGGAAAGACCTGGAACTTCCTGGATGTAACTCATGTGAAACAGCCGGGGTCCCCAGGAACTATCCTCAGTCTACTTGCCCAGTATCTTCCCCATGCCTGCCGTGATATAAGGTTTGGGCCCCTGTGGGGCCTCTCGCCCTGGCAGGCTTGGAGATTTTCATCAGTTTCATCCTACTGCACACAATGAGTGGTCCTTCAAAAATGGCCTCCAGCAGTCAGAACTGAATGTGCCCTGAGCTTTGATTAGGAAGCAAGAATGACACGCTGATTTGTGCTGGCTCCTGGTATAGTTCTGGAAAATCCTAGATCGATTCTTTTGCTAACATGAATTTCTCAACCAATTCTCCTCCCTGTATTCTCAAGTTTGAGCAGCCAGCTGCTTTGTTTCTCCCCGACTGTTATCCAGGTTGGTTCTAAATCTGAACTTGGCCTCACAACACGATGTGGGGAATAGTGAATGTTCCCAAGAGCTATACTATCCTGAGGATGGTACAGTATACGGGCCTGTGAGCCTGCCTTCTGGGTGGAGGTGTTTCTACATGTGTACATGTATGTGTACATATGTGTGTTGATGGGGGGTATTTTTATTTGGCCCCTGCCCCAGACCACCTCCTGGAAGTGGAAGAAGATGCCTCAGTCAAAAGTGACCCTGAGTTTCTGACCTGGGTCCTGGGCTGACCTGTGTCAGAGAAGGTGACAAGTGCAGTGGCTTGTGGTAGCCACAGCTCACATGTGGAAAATCTCCCTGGGTCTGGCACCTGGGCTGGGGGTGGTATCTGGAGCCACAGGATGGGCTCGGCCTGTGACAAGAGGAAGCATCTAAAGGAAGGGTGAGGCCTGAGACAGGGACGCGAGCGAGCTGAAACCCTAGTCCCAGGCTTCATGGTGTCCCCCAACTCCCCCAGCCATTTGAGCACCCTGGAGAGGGCCAACAATTTCCCTGGGAAAGGAGCTGGCCTGGGAATGCCAGGGACCGTGCACTGTCTACGGGGGTCCCAGGAGAGCCTAACCCCACAGACCCCTCACCTCAGGCCCTGCCCTTCCAAATTCTCCACCCCCGGGAAGGGGAACAAGAACGTGGAGCAGGGAGCCAAAGGTCTCAGGTTGAAGGCCTGCCCTATACAGCACTGCCCACCCCCAACCCGAGGAAGGGACTAAGGTCCGGCCCGCATAGCTGGGAAGCGGTGATGAAACACACACCCAGGCTGGCCTGCCTCTAAGACAAGGCCCCTTATGCTACCCATGCAGCCCCTGCAGAGCCCCACAGGTCCTCAGCCATAGGGGGTACTCCCAGGCGGGCAGTAGGTGGCTGGGACTAAGCCCCAAATCCCACCTACCTCCCCTTTAGGGTACCGGTACCGGTACTTGTCCTGGTCCCGCAGGGCGAACTCCAGTGGATAATTATCCTGAATTTCCTCGTAGGTCATTTCCTCACAGACGCCCTAGGGAGATACCACAGTCATCACACCTCCTGCAAGGACCAGAGGATGAGCCTTGTGGGAGCGGGAGTAGGGGGGTGAGGTAGCATCAAGGAGAAGAGAGCAAGTTCATGGGCATTTCCTGCGCCAAGGGAACAGGAACCTGTCTAGGGAGGGGGAGGTCCTCTAGGAACACTGAGCATTGGTGGTTCCTTGTTTGTAAAAAGCTACCAGGACAGTCTTGTCCACCTATCCATCACCCATCCATTCAGTTTATGCCATAAAAATCAACACAGATGTGTTTTTTCTTTTTTTTTTTTTTGAGACAGAGTCTCACTCTGTCGCCAGGCACCAGGCTGGAGTACAGTGGCACAATCTCAGCTCACTGCAACCTCCGCCTCCCGGGTTCAAGCAATTCTCCTGCCTCAGCCTCCTAAGTAGCTGGGACTACAGGTGCATGCCACCACGCCTAGCTAATTTTTATATTTTTAGTAGAGACGGGATTTCACCATGTTGGTCAGGATGGTCTCGATCTCTTGACCTCGTGATCTGCCTGCCTCAGCCTCCCAAAGTACTGGGATTACAGGCTTGAGCCACCGCACCCAGCCTCTATTGTTTTTTTTTTTTTTTTTAGACGGAGTTTTGCTCTTATTGCCCAGGCTGGAGTGCAATGGTGCAATCTCGGCTCATTGCAACCTCCGCCTCCCAGGTTCAAGTGATTCTCCTACCTCAGCCTCTCGAGTAGCTGGGATTACAGGCATGCACACCTGGCTATTTTTTTTTGTATTTTTAGTAGAGACAGGGTTTCTCCATGTTGGTCAGGCTGGTCTCAAACTCCCGACCTCAGGTGATCTGCCAACCTCAGCCTCCCAAAGCGCTGGGATTACAGGCGTGAGCCACCGCGCCTGGCTGTTTTTTCTTTTATGTGCGTGGAAATACCGCTTGTGAGTATAGGTTATGCAAACTATGAAGCAAAACTTCACTTGTGTCATTTAGGATACACACACACACACACATACACACACACACATATACACGCAGCATAGATCATCTTCTACAAATGCCATTTTTAAAAAAAGCCAAGAAGAATACTGATTGAAAATAAGTATGTGGCTGGGCACGGTGGCTCACGCCTGTAATCCCAGCACTTTGGGAGGCCGAGGAGGGTGGATTACCTGAGGTCAGCAGTTTTGAGACCAGCCTGGCCAACATGTTGAAACTCTGTCTCTACTAAAAATACAAAAATTAGCTGGGCATGGTAGTGGGAACCTGTAATCCCAGCTACTTAGGAGGCTGAGGCAGGAGAATCACTTGAACCCAGGGGGCAGAGTTTGCAGTGAGCTGAGATCACACCACTGCACTCCAGCCTGGGCAACAGAGTGAGACTGCATCTCAAGAAATTAAAAAACAAAACAAAACTAGATGTGTCATTTAAGGGCCCTGAGAGACCAGGAGTCTTGTCGTCACCTCACTAGCCATGACCACCCTTGACTAAGCACACATTATGGGCAGCAATATGGACCACTTCCTGGGGACCCTGTGAGGAGTGATAACCTCCCTCCAATCAACTCTTCTGCCAAGGAGCCAGGCATGTTTGAACTGACCAGTGTCTGTCCCTCCAAGGCTCATGCCAAGAGTCAGCAGAGAAGACACACCTGGGGAGAGGAAGAAGCAATAGAATGCCCTTAATACAAAGCTGCTGCTCCCTGCCTTTGTGCTAGGATTTGTCTACAAAGCCTGGTGGGATGGGGGGGAATACAACATTGTCTATCAAAAAGGAAAAAATAGGCCAGGCGAGGTGGCTCACACCTGTAATCCCAGCACTTCGGGAGGCCAAGGCGGGCAGATCACCTGAGGTCAGGAGTTCAAGACTAGCCTGACCAACATGAAGAAACCCCTTCTCTACTAAAAACATAAAATTAGCCAGGCATGGTGGCGCATGCCTGTAATCCTAGCTACTCGGGAGGCTGAGGCAGGAGAATCGCTTGAACCCAGGAGGCGGAGGTTGCAGTGAGCCAAGATTGCGCCATTGCACTCCAACCCGGGCAACAAGCGCAAAACTCTGTCTCAAAAAAAATAAATAAATAAGGAAAAATTAAAGGAAAATCTAGGCAGAGTGTGGCGGCTCACTTTGGGAGGCCGAGGTGGGTGGATCACCAGGAGTTTGAGATTAGCCTGACCAACATGGTGTAACCCCATCTCTACTAAAAATACAAAAAAAAATTAGCTGGGCATGGTGGCACATACCTGTAATCCCAGCTACTCAGGAGGCTGAGGCAGGAGAATTGTTTGAACCTGGGAGGCAGAGGTTGCAGTGAGCTGAGATCACGCCACTGCACTCTAGCCTGGGCAACAGAGTGAGACCCTGACAGGTGTGGTGACTCATACCTGTACTCCCAAGGCTTTGGGAGGCTGAGGTGGGTGGATCACCTGAGGTCAGGAGTTTGAGACCAGCCTGACCAACATGGAGAAATCCTGTCTCTACTAAAAATATAAAATTAGCCAGGCATGGTGGCTCATGCCTATAATCCCAGCTACTCGGGAGGCTGAGGCAGGAGAATCACTTGAACCCGGGAGGCGGAGGTTGTGGTGAGCTGAGATGGCACCGCTGCACTCCAGGCTCAGCAACAAGAGCAAAACTCCGTCTCTAAACAAAACAAAACAAAACAAAAACAAAGACGAAGAAAGCTTGCTCTATCATCCTCTTCACTTCCTTCTGTGCCTTCACCAGAATCACCTTTAACGTCTATATTTCTACTAACAGTCTCTTCAAGACAATCTAAGCTCTTTGTTATCATGCACCACAAAATTCTTCCAGGCTCTACCCACTATCCCACTTCATAACCACTTCCACATTTTCAGTTCTTTATTACAGCAGCCAGCAGGCATGGACCACCATGCCTAGCTAATTTTTTGTATTTTTAGTAGAGACGGGGGTTCACCATATTGACCAGGCTTGTCTAGAACTCCTGGTCTCAAGTGATCTCCCCGTCTCGGCCTCCCATAGTGCTGGGATTACAGTTGTGAGCCACTGCGCCTAGCCAGCTTCCACCAACTTAAAGAACACATATATCATCATGAAAAGAACACTGATAGAAGTATGAACAGTAAAGTGCCTCTGTGAGGCCACAAAAGGAAATGAGGTTCCTGTTCCTGGATCCTAGAGAAAAGGTAATCTTTGTTATAAAGTGGCAGAGAATGTGGCTAAACTGAGTTCCCATGTTGGATGGCCACAACCAGGAAGACTGATGGTAACAAGTACAGGCAGGCATGTGGAGAATCAGAGCCCTCACATACTGCAGGAGGGAATGTGAGATGGTGAAGCCACTTTGGAAAACTGTGTGGCAGTTTCTCAAAAAGTTGAATGTAGAATTACCATCTGACCTAGCAATTCTATTCCTAGCATACAGTGAAGAGAAATAAAAACATAAGTCCACACAAAAACTTCTGCCAGGTACGGTGGCTCACATCTGTAATCCCACCACTTTGCGAGACTGAGGCAGGCAGATCGCTTGAGCCCAGGAGTTTGAGGCCAGCCTGGACAACATGATGAAACCCTGTCGCTATAAAAAAATACAAAAAATTAGCCAGGTGTGGTGGCGAGTTCCTGCAGTCCCAGCTACTTGGGAGGCAGAGGTGGGAGGATTACTTGAGCCCGGGAGATGAAGGCTACAGTGAGTTGAGACCGTGCTACTGCACTCAGTCTTGTTTTCTTTTGTTTTTGAGACAGGGTATTGCTCTACCCTGCAATTGCAATACCCTGTCTCAAAAACAAAATCAAAACAAAAACCCTGGACATGAATGTTCACAGCAGCATTATCCACATAGCCCAAAAGTGGCAGCAACTCAAATGCCCATCAACTAATGAATGGATACATAATATGTGGTATATTTATACAATAGGATGTTATTTGGCAATGTAAAGGAATGAAATACTGCTACATGCTACACGAATAAACCTTGAAAACATTAGGGTAGCTTAAGGCTGAAGGAAGGGTTGGAGGGAAATGGGAAGTGAGTGCTAATGGGCACAGAATTTCTCTTTGGGGTGATGAAATGTCCTGAAGCTGATTGTGATGATGGTTGCATAACCCCGTAAACACACTAAAAAACGCTGAACTGTATACTTTGTTTATTTATTTATTTTGAGACTGAGTCTCACTATGTCTCCCAGGCTGAAGTGCAATGGCACAATCTTGGCTCACTGCAACCTTCACCTCCTGGTTCAAGCAATTCTCCTGCCTCAGCCTCCCAAGTAGCTGGGATTACAGGCATGTGCCACCACAAACAGCTTGAACAATATACTTTAAATGGGTGAATTCCATGGTATATGAATTATAGCTCAATAAAACTGTCATTTTTTTAAGGAACTATAAGGCAATAAATTCTTGATTCAACTAAAAAAAGTCACAATGTTGGAATACAAGAAAAGCCCAAGGCTGTTTATCAGAAGGCAAACATGGAAAAGATAAACATAGAAATATGATTAATGGAGGCCGGGCACGGTGGCTCACGCCTGTAATCCCAGCACTTTGGGAGGCCAAGGCGGCGGATCACGAGGTCAAGAGATCGAGACCATCCTGGCCAACACGGTGAAACCCCATCTCTACTAAAAATACAAAAAAATTAGCTGGGCGTGGTGGCACGTGCCTGTGGTCCCAGCTACTCGGGAGGCTGAGGCGGAAGAATCACTTGAACCCAGGAGGCAGAGGCTGCAGTGAGCCGAGATTGCACCACTGCACTCTGGCCTGGTGACACAGCAAGACTCCGTCTCAAAAAAAAAAAAAAAAAGAAAAAAGAAAGAAAGAAATATGATTAATGGATCATAGAAACTGCAATAGTTTCAAAACTTGAAAGATAAAAAAGAAGGCTGGACATGGTGGCTCAAGCCTGTAATCCCAGCACTTTGGGAGGCCAAGGCAGGTATGTATCATAAGGTTAGGAGGTCAAGACCATCCTGGCTAACATGGTGAAACCCCTTCTCTACTAAAAATACAAAAAAAAAAAAAAAAAAAAATTAGTTGGGCATGGTGGCACTCGCCTGTAGTCCCAGCTACTCGGGAGGCTGAAGCAGGAGAATCACTTGAACCCTGGAGGTGGAGGTTGCAGGGAGCCGAGACGCACCATTGTACTCTAGCCTGGGCAATAAGAGCAAAACTCCACCTCAAAAAATAAAAAATAAAACCGAATTACCATAGGATCTGGCAATTCAACTTCTAGGTCTCTATCAAAAAGAACTGAGTTGAGAGCAGGGTCTCAAAGAGATATTTGTATCCATGTTCAAAGCCGCATTATCCACAACAGCTAAAAAGTGGAAGCCATCCAAGTGGCCATTGACAGACAAATGGGTAAGCAAAATGTGGTATGTACTTTTTTTTTTTTTTTGAGATAGAGTATTGCTCTGTCTCCCAGGCTAGAGTTCAGTGGCATGATCTCAGCTCACTCCAACCTCTGCTTCCTGGGTTCAAGCGATTCTCCTGCTTCAGCCTTCTGAGTAGCTAGGATTACAGGTGCCTGCCACTGTGTCTGGCTAATTTTTGCATTTTTAGTACAGACGGGGTTTCACTATCTTGATCAGGCTGGTCTTGAACTCCTGACCTGATCCACCCACCTCGGCCTCCCAAAGTGCTGGGATTACAGGCCCGCGCCCAGCAGTAGAATCTTATTCTACCTTAAAAAGGAAGAAAATTCTTAAGGCTGGGTGTGGTGGTTCACACTTGTAATCTTAGCACTTTGGGAGGCCAAGGTGGTAGAATCGCTTGAGGCCAGGAGTTTGAGACCACCCTCAGCAACATAGCGAGCCTGGCTTCTCTACAAAAAGTAAAAAAATTAGCTAGGCATGGTAGCGTGGACTTGTTAGTTCCAGCTACTTGGGAGGCTAAGGCAAGAGAATCACTGAGTCTAGGAGTTTGAGGTTGCAGTTATTGCCACGTTGCACTGTAGCCTGGGTGACAGAGTGAGATGTTGTCTTTAAAAAAAAAAAAAAGAAAAGAAAAAGGAAGGAAATTCTTGTACAAGCTTACAAGCTACAACATGGATGAACCTTGAGGATATTATGCTAAGTGAAGTAACCGGTTACAAAAAGACAAATATTATATTATTTCACTTATCTGAGGTATATAAAGTAGTAAAAGTCATAGAGACAGAAAGTGGTTGCTAGGGGCTGGGAGTAGCAAATAGAGAGTGATTATTTTTCTTTTTTAAATTTTTTTTAGAGATGGGGTCTCACTATGTTGCCCAGGCTGGAGTGCAGGAGCCATTCATGAATGTAATCATAATACACTATAGCCTCGAACTCCGGCTCAAGCAGTCCTCCCACATCAGCCTCCCAAGTACCTGGGACTACAGGCGTATGCCAGCACATCAGGCTTGAGTTATTGTTCAGTGGTTATAGAGATTCTGTTTGCAAGTTTCAAAGAGTTCTGGAGATGCGTGGTGGTGACCATTGCAGAACAATGTGAATGTACTTCATAACCCTGAAATGTATACTTCAAAATAGCTATGATGGTAAATTTTATGTTATGTGTATTTTACCACAATAAAAAAATTGGAAAAACAAAAGCAGGGATGGTAACATTCAAGTTAGTCAAAGTATGTATCCATGGCAAAAGTTTTTCATATTGAAAAGGAAACCACCCATAATAAAGACCAAGCCACGATGCAGCAGCTGGTACCAGATTTGCTCTGGTCCCAACAAAAAACAACTATTATTTTATTTTATTTTATTTTTATTTTTTTTAAAGACGGGGTTTCACCATGTTGGTCAGGCTGGTCTTGAACTCCCGACCTCAGGTGATCCGCCCGCCTTGGCCTCCAAACTGCTTGGATTACAGGCGTGAGCCACCACGCCCGGCCACAACTATTATTTTAAAAAGGACAAATCAGCCAGGCCCCGTGGCTCATGCCTGTAATCCCAGCACTTTGGGAGGCCAAGCTGGGTGGATCACTTGAGGTCAGGATTTCAAGACGAGCCTGGCCAACATGGCGAAACCTAGGCTCTACTAAAAATACAAAAATTAGCTGAGTGTGGTGGCAGGCGCCAGTAATCCCAGCTACTCCGGAGGCTGAGACATGAGAATCGCTTGAACCCAGGAGGCAGAGGTTGCAGTGAGCCGAGATCATGCTGTTGCACTCCAGCCTGGGCAACAAGAGCAAACTTCTGTCTCAAAAAAAAAAAAAAAAAAAAAGGACAAATCATATGCAACAACTGTTTTTAGACACAAGGCTAAGCATAAGCAGGACTGTGATCCTTGAGGGAAGGGACGCAAGCTGAGGGTAGGAGGCAGCAGCAGAGCTAAGCACAACAAAGAAATAATGGAAAATTCAAATAAGGAACAAAATGGAATTCCTGGAGCTTCAAAACACTACATCTGATATGAAAAGCTCACTGGATGGGTTTAATAAAAATGCAGAAGATAAGTTAATCTGAAGACAGAGCAGCCGGGCACAGTGGCTCACGCCTGTAATCCTAGCACTTTGGGAGGCCAAGGTGGGCGGATCACCTGAGGTCAGGAGTTCAAGAGCAGGCTGGCCAACATGGTGAAACCCTATCTCAAAAAAAAAAAAAGAAAAGAAAAAAATCTGAAGACAGAGCAATAGAACCTATCTAAACTAAAGCTCAGAAGGAAAGAAAAGACTGAGAAAAAAAGAACAGAAGAAAAAAAAACACAGAAGTTCAGTGACCTGTGGGATAATACCAAACAGTGTAACATACATAGAGTAGGAGTCCAGGATGGGAGAAGGGGTGGCAGAAAATACATTTGAAGAAATCATGGCTAACAATTCTTCAAATTTTATATTTAGAAACCCACAAATCCAAGAATCTCAATAAACTCCAAGCATGATAAACATAAAGAAAACCATAACAAGATACATCATAATCAAACTGCTGAAAATCAGCAATAAAGAGAAAATATTCCAGCCGAGGCAACATCATGAGACCCTGTCTCTACAAAAAATAGAAAAGATTAGCCGGGTGTGGTGGCACGTGCCTGTAGTCCCAGCTACTCAGGAGGTGAGATGGGAAGATGGTTTGAGCCCAGGAAGCCAAGGCTCCAGTGAGCTATGACTGTACCACTGCACTCCAGCATGGGTGACAGAGTAAGACCTCGTCTCAAAAAAAAAAAAAAAAAAAAAGAAGAAGAAGAAGAAAAGAAAATATTAAAAGCAGTCAGAGAAAATGGAGATACATTATATTCAGAAAAGCAAAGATGAGAATAACAACAGACTTCTCCTGGAAACAATGCAACCCCGAAGCCAGAAGAGCATCTTTTTTTTTTTTTTTTTGAGACAGTCTCAGTCTGTCATCCAGGCTGGAGTGCGGTGGCACAATCTCAGCCCACTGCAACCTCCATCTCCCAAGTTCAAGCAATTCTCCTTCCTCAGCCTCCTGAGCAGATGGGATTACAGGTGCCTCCCACCATGCCTGGCGAAAGATGGGGTTTTACCACATTGGCCAGGCTAGTCTTGAACTTCTAAATTCAGGTGATCCATCCGCCTCAGCCTCCCAAAGTGCTGGGATTACAGGCGTGAGCCACCGTGCCCAGCCACATTTGTTTACAGGTGGGTTCATACTGGCCTCTTCTCTCCTTTTTACCCTCATAGGCTCTATCACTTCTCCACCAAGATCAGGCTCCAGAACCTGGCCCAGGTGCTGGCAGATGGTAGGCTCATAGTGATGGGTAAATGAATAAACATCCCTCACATCCATCCATTCCTCTCCCTCTGCAACCATCCAAGTTCCAGATGTGATTACCTTACCAGGCCACTGCATGCACCCCCCAAGTAGTCTCCCTTCCCCAGCCTCTCTGCCTACCTGTCCCAACAAAACCATTCTCTATACCAGCTAGTTGCTGGGGATGATCTTTCTAAGACTCAGAGCTGATCCTAGTGGAGACTTCTGCTTCAGACAATGATGGACTAGCTTGTTTCTGACCAACAATCCAGAAAGAGCAACTGGAAAAGCCAGAAAGGAAAATGTCTCAATCTTCTCAGCAGCATCACAGAGTTACAAAGGCAGAGCGGACTCAAAGGGCCATGATGTTAAGCAAAGCGAAGCCCAAGAGGCGCACCCAATACATGGCATCACTCTTTCCTTCGTGTTGCCAATTCAAAAGCGGCAGCTGAAGGAATGAGAAGCCAAGCAGAAAGGAGAGATCTTTGGCACAGCTGTCAGCAATCTTGGGCTGAGGGGACAAAAAAATAGAAGCTCGAGGCCCACTAGGTTTTCAGTCAGAACCTTAAAGGCTACACCCCAGGACGGGAAGGAACCTCAAAGTCGCAGGGCCTCCACAGAGGTCACGTCAGAGCTCCGGGACAGCTCCATCTCTGACTAGGCCAAGGTGACCTATCCTTAGCTCTCCACCAGAGGCAAAAGTAAATCCTCTGGAGAAAGAGAACATTAACTGCAGCTCAAATAATCTCCATAATTCTTCATACAACATGTCCAGCTCTTAATCAAAAATCACCAGCCATACATCAGCTCCAGAAAATATACATAAAACTCCTAAAAATCAACAAGAAAAAGATAGACAATGCAGTAGGGAAAAGGAAAAGCAAAAGACCTCAAAAAAAAAAAATCCAAACGACCAATAAACATAGTAAGAAGCTACCATAATTAAAACAGTGTGATACCAGTGCATGAACGGATACGTAAATCATATGTAAGAACTTAATGTAAAGGCCAGGCATGGTGGCTCAGCCTGGGCACCATGGTGAAACCCATCTCTACAAAAAAATTTAAAAAGTAGGCCAGGCGTGGGTAGGCTGGGCGTGGTGGCTCACACCTGTAATCCCAGCACTTTGGGAGGCTGAGGTGGACAGATCACCTGAGGTCAGGAGTTCAAGACCAGCCTGGCCAACATGGTGAAACCTCATCTCTACTAAAAATACAAAAAATTAGCTGGGCATGGTGGCGTATGCCTGTAATCCCAGCTACACAGGAGGCTGAGGCAGGAGAATCGCTTGAACTCAGGAGGCAGAAGTTGCAATGAGCTGAGATTGCGCCACTGCACTCCAGCCTGGCGATAGAGCAAGACTCCGTCTCAAAAAAAAAGAAAAAGAAAAAAGTAGCAGGGTGTGGTAGTGCACACCTGTGTCCCAGCTACTCAGGAGGATGAGGTGGGAAGATGGCTTGAGTCTGGGAGGTAGAGGCTGCAGTGAGTCATGATCGCACCACTGCACCAAAAAAAAAAAGAGAGAGAGAAGGCCGGGCATGGTGGCTCACGCCTGTAATCCAAGCACTTTGGGAGGCCGAGGTGGGTGGATCACGAGGTCAAGAGATCGAGACCATCGTGGCCAACATGGTGAAACCCCGTCTCTACTAAAAAATACAAAAATTAGCTGGGTGTGGTGGCACGCGTCTGTAGTCCCAGCTACTCGGGAGGCTGAGGCAGAAGAATTGCTTGAACCCAGGAGGCGGAGGTTGCATGAGCCGAGATCGCGCCACTGCACTCCAGCCTGGTGCCTGGCGACAGAGCAAGACTCTGTCCCCCAAAAAAAAGAGAGCGAGAAAGAAAAATATGAATAAAAGTAAGTAAAATAAATCAATAGGAAAAGGATAGACAGATGGTTACAGGTAAAAGAGTTAACTGAGAAAGGAACAGATTTAAGCTTTTGTCAGAGAATCAAAATAAACTGGTTGGTCTAGACAGTTAAATGCAAAGAGAGGGAGGGAGAAATAGAAAAACAATGGTGAATGTAAGAATAAAGTGTTCCCTGTCCCTCAGCAATATCATCACGACAGTCTGGAAAGCAGGTGTCTGGGAGGTGGATGGGGAGGGAGGGATGGTAACTACCGCATCGATCTCGTTGAGGACCTTCCACTGCTCATAGGGCACGCCCAGCGCCTCGGCCGTCTGGATTGTCCTCTTCATCTGGCTGGTCCAGACCTTCAGATCCTTGATGTTCTGGTCACTGATGAACTGAGCGAGACTCTTGGCAAACTGAAACACATCATAAGCAAACTCAGACCCACGGGTCCTGGGCTGCCTTTAAAGCATTCCAGAGCCACAGGGTCCAGGAGATCATCCCCGCCTTGAACACTCACTATAGGTTTGGTAAAAAGCATGAACTAACTTGTCGATGACACACATGCCCACAAGTGCTGTTCTTGTGTACCCTCCCAGGCCCTGAGCACAGGAGCACAGTTCCAGCTGTGACTCATCAGGGCCACTGCCTCCCCGCAACCATGTGCCCTGTGCTAGGTGACCACTGAGCCCTCACCACCTCCCCTGGACTGTGGCATACCTATCCGCTACACTGCATGGACTCAGGTCCCTCTGAGGGTGGCATGCCTCTGATGAAAGGGGCTCAGCGAGTGACAGCTCACATGGAGACCAGAGATCCAGGCATTTTCCTGGTGCTTGGTGACCTTCCCTACATGATGGGAAGATTCTAGACTGAATGTTCATTCACCTCGACTGCACATTAAAAGAGTGGGAGCCCAGCCCCAGCACACACACACATGCATATACCCAGCCATGCAGAGGGACAAACGCAGGCCCGTGCACACACGCAGGCACACATGCACTAACCTCCCTGCCCCGGGGGGGGACAGTCCTGGGTCCCCCGCCAATCCGGCCCCTTGAGGTTGAGCTCGCTCTCCCCCATGCCGGCAGAGGTAGATGGAGCGGGGGGGTCACGTGGATGTTCATGAGGTAATAGACGATGCGGCTCTGGATGTGGTCAGCCACACGGTTCACCACGTAGCTCTGGCCCACATCCATGATCTTGATATAGGACAAGTCCCTTTCCAGAGAGAAGGTAGAAAGAGGCCTGTGAGTGTGGCCAGGGTCCTCTCAGGGCACGTCTGGCCAGCCACGGAGTCCAGCTGTGAGGCCTTGCACCTCTGACCACCAGAGATTACAACCCTCAGGACCATTAGCTGGTGTGCGAGTGATGGGGGTGAGGCGGGAGGAGCACAGCACACGTGACGCACAGGCAAACCCTGTGGGGAGAGGGGAGGTGCTCGTCACTCATCATGCTTCTAAAAGGTGACATCCAAAGTGGGGGGTCCGCCATACCACAACATGACTTTCACCGCTGCTCATGTGCCCCTGGGGCCCCCCTCCTTGCCTACCTCCGAGCTCTCAATGCATTGTCTGTAAGTTGAACCAAGAGACAGTTTTCCCCAGGGTTGTTGACCTGGGAGTAGCTGGCAAATGCTCCACGCCCCAACTCTTCCTGGTCAGCCGTCCAAGGACCTGGCCTTTCCTTCCCCCAGTGACCTCCTCCCGCTAGAACCCAGTCCAGGTCATCCGTGTGTGCCGAGCGGGCCGCCACACCCCACCCTGGGTAGCTGGTGGATGAGACAGGAAGCTCAGGAGGACAGGAGGATGGTGCTGGTGGCAGCAGCCAAAAACCCAGCTCAGCCACTTGCCCCGCTCTGGACCCGTGCGGCGCTGCAGCTGGGAGAGTGCACTGATCTGTCTCTGGGTGTGGGGGGGTGCGGGGTGGGCTCTGGTTCGGGCTGAGAGCCTCTGGATATTCTCAGATGACCTCTCACTGCCTGGACCTTGGGACCTTGGTTTGGGGGTGTCATGATGACACCCCCAATAAAAGCAAGAGCAATGCTTACTGACAGATCCAACAGGAGCTGCTTCAGACAAATGGATCATGTCACAGAACCACGAGGGGGAAATGTTGTCCTGGGGGGGACCATGAAAGCCAGAGACGCCCAGGCGGCAGGTGCCATTCAGCTCAGGCCCAGCCTGCACTGGCTCCAGAACCCAGCTGAGGACACTGCTCTGTGCACACCCCAACAGCGTTCATCTCACAGTTGCTTGCATTTCTTGGTTCATGTGCATTACATATTCTTTGTTTTTTTGAGACCGGGCTGGGGTGCAGTGCTGTAATCACAACTCACTGCAACCTCTGCAGCCTTGATCTACCTGGGCTTAGGTGATTCTCCCACCCCCAGCCTCCCAAGTAGCTGGGAGTACAGGCATGTGCCACCACGCCTGGCTAATTTTTGTATTTTTTGTAGAGACGGGGTTTCATCATGCTGCCAAGACTGGTCTCAAAATCCTGGGCTCAAGCAATCCTCCTGCCTCAGCCTCCCAAAGTGCTGGGATTACAGGCATGAGCCACTCTGCCTGGCCTGTATCATACATTCTTATAGAATCACAGAACCCAAGCACAAGTTTGTATTCCAGCCTTTTCACTTAATGCAGTGTTATATTTTCCCATGTCTCCCCATAATGGTGAGTAGTAATGACAACAGTAATAATTTGCCAAGGGCTAAATTATTATTTACTCAACCACTGCCCCGTGTGTTCTGTAAGACGGAATTTGGTGAACTATGGCCAGGCAGTCAAATTCAGCCCTGGGCTGTTTTTATCAAATTTTACTGGAACACAGCTCTGCTCATTGATTTACATATTATCTATGTTGCATTTGTACAGTGACAGCAGAGCTGAGTGCCTGCAACAGAGACTGCACATCCTCTAAGGTCTAAATAAAATATTTACTCTCTATTCTTTGACAGAAAATATTTGCCAACCCCTGTGCTAAGACCCCCTGCATAGAAATTCAGCTTGGGATAGCACAGTAACTCACACCTGTAATCCCAGCACTTTGGGAGGCCGAGGTGGGAGGATCATTTGAGATCAGGAGTTTGAGACCCACCTGGCCAACATGGTGAAACACCATCTCTACCAAAAATACAAAAATTAGCAGGGTGTGGTGGAAGGCACCTGTAATCCCAGCTACTCGGGAGGTTGAGGCAGGAGAATCGCTTGAACTGGGAAGGTGGAAGGTTGCGGTAAGCTGAGATCGAGCCATTGCACTCCAGCCTGGGCAACAAGAGCAAAACTCCATCTCAAAAAAAAAAGACATTTGGCTTGATTTCATGATGAAATGGTATAAAATCCTGACTTTTCAGATGAGGTAACAGGTGTTGTACAAGTCATCTCTGGCCAAAAATTTCTGCCCCCAAGGAAATAAACAAAAAAGGTCAAACCATCTCTGCTTTTTGGTCCCCCAGCCACCACCATGGGGAGCCACAGGAGGCAGCCAAGTGCGACCCCTGCCACGGGTCATCGCAGCTGCAGGGCACGGCGCTGCCCTCGCTCACCTATCCAGGTCCTCATCCAGCGACTCGTAGGAGTTCTGATAGCACTCAATGCGCCTCATGAAGTCCTCCGTGGCCTCGTCACTGTCGCGGTTGACATAGTCAGGGCTGCCCAGTTTCACTTGCTGCCGGAGCCAGGCACAGAACAAGGACGTATCAGGATTGGGGGCCAGAGAGCAAGGAGGCTGCTGGGCAGGGGCTGAGGAGGTTGGACCGGAAACCAGGGCGGAGACCTGAGGCTGGAAGCTAAGCTGGCGGGCTAGTCCCATGAGGACGAGTCCAGCAGCTCCCTAGTCTGAGTTCTCACACCAGTGCCAAGAGGGTATCACTGAGGGTCCTGGGATTGAAGTCCCTCATCCTTGTGGTATAGGGGAAGGCCTGGAAGCCTTTTTCCACCCTGAACTCTCATTTCCCCAGACCCAGATAGCCATTTCTGAGATAAAGTGGGGGGAAGGGAAAGGAAGAATTAGTCTTTCTTTCTCTGAAATATAGAACATGCCCCCACCCACCCTCCTACCCCTGCTGAAGCTGCTTTCCTATTGTCCAGGTGGTTACGAGGGGGAGGAAGGTTGCCCACCAGCCATCCAGCCTTCCACATGGTGGTCCACAGAGGCGAGGCTCACCTGACCCAGCATTTGAGGTTACACTGCCTCCCTACCTCCACAAGTTTCAAGATCAAATGAAGGTTAGCCAAAACCCGAAAGGGATGTCCTTGTCACATACCACCTTCTGACAAGGTCAGATGCACCACTCACCACGATGTTAGCAGCTATGACCTCAGGATCCACACAGATGGACTCGACAAAAAGGTCTGTGGCAGGACCAGAAGCGCCAGGGTGGTGGGAGGTAAGAACACGGGCACGTTCAGGGCCTCCTGCCTTGCTCCTCAGAGCTCTCCACTCCCCAAGGCCCATGCTGACCAGCAGCCCTGAAACCCTGCTTCTGGGGTTGGAGGCAGCGTCAAGGAGTTCAGAGCTAAAGCAGGTGCTGTCCTATCCTAGACTGTCCCACCAAGGCCCCCTTCCCCCAGAAAGCAAACCCCAGGTGGAGACAGCCCCTCTCATCCCAAATTACACTCAGGAGCCATACCAGCCCCATGCCCCTCATGCATCAGCAGGCGATGAGAGGAGCCCTGGAGGGCAGGGGGCATGCCACAGTTCCACCAAGGAGAGGAGCCAAGGAGGCCTCACCTTGTAGCCATTCTGTTCTCCAAAATTAAAGATGGTCGCTCTCCGTTCTCGGGTGGTGTTTGTGGCATCAAAAACCTAGGACCAAACTAGGGTTAACTCAGCCTCTTGCCCTGGGGAAGGTAGGAGGCACCTGAGGGCTGCAGCACAGACTCTCTGGGGACTGGATTTCTCAGGAGGACCAGCTGCTGCCGGGCCACCTGCCTGGCCAGTCTCCCTCAGACTTGCAAGGGCTGGGCTGGCCCTCCCCTTCCTTAGAGAGGATGCCCCAAGGAAGCTGGAAGGAGAGGATGCCTGTGCTCCCAGAGGGGGGAGCAGACCCTTGGCACAGAAGAACCTACTCAGCGCTGCTCTGCACACAGCGGGCACTCAGTTTGTGTTTGACCAACAGGAATTCCAGTGAAACCAGTTAAACCTGGTGAACTCAACCCATGTTTCTTTCTACTCCATCCTGACTCCCCAGTAAAATGGGAACAGAAGGATAAAGAGAAAAGAGAAGAGAGGACGGGAGATGGAGACGCCAACACAATTCTGTCAGATAGACCCGTGGTGACGAACTCAGAGTCATGTAGGAAACCGAGCACAGGTGCTCGCCAACCAGAGCACTCAGGAGTGTGCACCAGCACCATTAAGAAAAGGGACAAAGCTGGAGAGGAAATGGGAGGACTGGCTGGCTGACAAAGAAGAGCTGGAGGCCCAGGCCCCCTTCCCGACCCCATGCGGCTGGGCACCGACCCCATCTGGAGCTCTTTGCGAAGTCCTTGGGGCCTGCACAAGCATCCTCTGATGCAGCCCACTCATCAGCACATCTAAGCAGTTTTTTTTTAACAGGATCGCTTTTTTATTTTTTAAGTTTTTGTTTTATTTTCAGAGATGGAGTCTTGTTGTATTGCCTGGGCTGGAGTGCAGTGGCTATTCACAGGCAAGATCATATGCAGCCTTCAGCTCCTTGGCTCAAGAGATCCCCTAAACTTAGCCTGCTGAGTAGCTGGGACTAAGGTGTGCACCACCACACCTGGCTTACAGCATCATTTTTTGTTTTCATTAAAAAAAATTTTTTTTTGAAACAGGGTCTTGCTCTGTTGCCCAGGCTGGAGTGTAGTGGGGCAATCACAGCTCACCGCAGCCTCAACTTCCTGGGCTACGTGATTCTTTCACCTCAGCCTCCCAAGTAGCTGGGATTACAGGCATGTACCACCACACCTGGCTAATTGTTTTAAGTTTCTGTAGACACAGAGTCTTGCTATGTTGCCCAAGATAGTCTCAAACTCTTGGGTTCAAGCAATCCTTCTGCCTTGGCCTCCCAAAGTGCTGGGATTATAGGCATGAGCCATCATGTCAGCCCAGCATCACTTTTTTAAAAAGGGCATCCAACCAGGGCTCACCGGACACTCCAGCAAAACCTCTAACAAGAAGAACAGAAATGAAATCAAACAAACCAAAAAAAGGAACTTGGGCTGGACGTGGTGACTCACGCCTGTAATCCCAGCACTTTCAGAGGCTGGGGCAGGCAAATTGCTTGAGACCAGCCTGGGCAACATGGTGAAACCCTGTCTGTATGAAAAATACAATAATTAGCCAGGCATGGTGGCATGTGCCTATAGTCCCAGCTACTCAGGAGGCTGAGGTGGGAGGATCACTTGAGCCCAGGAGACAGGCTGCAGTGAGCTATTTAAGCCACTACACTCCAGCCTGGACAACAGAGCAAGACCACGTCTCAAGGAAAACAACAACACCCATATACTTGTAAGATAATGTTGAAGAAGTCTCTCTCAAAACAAAAAAGACAAAGAGAGAAAATAAGGGGAAAAAAGACAAAAGTATAATCAAGCTAGCATGCAGCCACCAGGAGTTCTAGAAAAGCAGCTCAGAAAATGGGAACAGGGATGGAGTGAGTTGCCAGAAAGGGGCAAAGGTGATTTATCAAAGAAATACTACACGACATGTTAGTCTAAGACCTTCAGGAAAGAAAAGTAAAAAAAATGTAAAAAAAGAAAAAAAAAAATACTACATGACAATTTCCCTGACCTGGAGAACAAGTGTTATGATGAAAAGGGCCCCCCTAGGACCATGTATGGTAGAGGAGAGAAGACCCACCACAAAGGACATCACCTTGAAGACCCTAAAGGCCTCCCAAGAGGAAGGGGCATGAGAAACTCCCAGCTCCCCTCGAAGAGATGAATCTTTTAGGAAGATCCACAAATTAGAATGATATGAGACTTCTTCACAGCCACACTAGAAGCCGTAAGACATTACAGTGGAAAAGTCCTAAGGGAAAAGCACTTTCCACCTAGAATTCTATACCCAACCATCAAATGTGAGGATTAAAAAGAGACATTTTAGCTGGGCATGGTGGTTCATGCCTGTAACCCCAGCACTTTGGGAGGCTGAGGTGGGTGGATCATCTCAGGTCAGGAGTTCAAGACCAGCCTGATCAACATGGTGAAACCCCATCTCTCTTAAAAATACAAAGATCAGCCACACGTGGTGGCGGGCGCCTGTAATCCCAGCTACTTAGGAGGCTGAGGCAGGAGTATCGCTAGAACTCGGGAAGAGGAGGTTGCAGTGAGCTGAGATCATGCCACTGCACTCCAGCCCACTGCACTCCAGCCCCAGGGACAGAGTAAGACTCCGTCTCAAAAAAAAAAAAAAAAAGACGTTTTAGATACGCAAGATCTCACACAATTCACCTCCAGAAGCACCTTTCTCAGGAAGTTACTGGAGGATGTACTTCAATGAAACAAATCAGTAGGTCAAGGAGAGGATGATGTGGGATCCACAGGTAGAATATTCAACCCAGGAGAGAGAAGGGCGATGCCTGTGCTACAGGCACAGACTGGAGCTGAGGACAGAGAACTCCAGAGGGCATGACTCCAAGAAGAAAAAGGACACCCCAGCTCAGCCCTGTCCACCCTTCCATCTGACTGTGGCGGGAGGGGTCACACACAGGTGGAATCCCCTTAACAAAGGATTCGGTGGGTTCCTGCAATTACCAGTAATGCTGAGCAGGACTCTCCCCACCCACACCAGGAGAAATCACATTTACTAAAGACTTAGGCAACCTGATACCTGTAACTTCTAGGGTGGTCAACAATACAAGTATTCAGAGGGAAGTCCTGCAGGGTCAGATGCAGCCACCACCTTCCCAGAGGGAAACTCCTAGCCCACATCCAGCCTCTGGCTTCCTCCTGTGTAGCTGCTGCAGACTTCCTCCCAAGGGCTGGCACCCATGGCATCTGGGGCATACACACCCTGACTTCCCCCTCCAGATGAGCAAAGGCACAGATGTGGGTGGGCTCCCATATGTCACTCCCAGCTGTCACCAGGGTGTCACACTCACCGCCACATGTCCCCCCTCCTCACTAAGGAACCGCCGGACATCACGGAGGGCTGCCAGGGCACACTGCCTTCAAGAGAGAAAACACAGGGTCAGCCCATCATCCGAACCTGGCTGCAGGAGGGTGGCCAGGGATACACGACAGGAGGAGACATGAAAGGAGGAACAGCCCCGAGGTCTCTTACTCTGTTTTCAAAGTTTCTCTTCTCTTTCCTTGGGACAATTTTCAGTGTTTGGCTAACTCCACTCCTATAAAGTAGAAGGCTATATACTCTTAGCCGTTAGGAATATTTTTTAAGCACTACTTTTCGGTATTTCTCCTCATCTTCTCATGATGTGCAAATCCATGCTGTCACTGTGCCATATTCATGATTTCTAACGGTCACATATTTTCCCTGATTATCAAAATAAGCCTTTTTCTTTTTTCTTTCCTTGAGACTGAGTCTTGCTCCGTCACCCAGGCTGGAGTACAGTGGCACAATCTCAGCTCACTGCAACTTCCTCCCAGTTCAAGCAATTTTCGTGCCTCAGCCGCCTGTGTAGCTGGGACTACAGTCGCGAACCACCACACCTGGGTAATTTTTGCATTTCAAAATGAGCGCTTTTAAAAGCAGCTGTTTTCTTGTATGCATGTCAGGAGTTGCTGGTGGGGAGGGGAGGAGAACTATTGCTGGACTTTGGGCAGTGTTAGGGTTCATGTTCAATTTTCTTTCCTGAAAGAGAATTCCCCAAACCACCCCTTCTGGGGGAGGGTTCTGCATCTCTGCCTCTATCATAGCCATATCCTCCAGAATGGGAATCCCTCACCTATGACTGACCACTGGCTATACAATTTTCAGATCTCTCTTTTTTTTTTTTTTTGAGACAAGGTCTCACTCTGCCACCCAGGCTGGAGTGCAGCAGTGGGATCATACCTCACTGCAACCCAAAATGCTGGGCTCAAGCGATCTTCCTGCCTCAGCCTCCAGAGTAGCTGGAGCTACAGGGGTATGCCACCACACCTGGCTAATTTTAAAATTTATTTTAGAAATGGTGTCTTGCTGTGTTGCCCAGGCATACACAATCTTTAGAAGGTCTCAGCTTTTTCATTTATTGCTGCAAAAATGGATTGACACATGAGGATTTTTTTTTTTTGGAGACAGAGCCTTGCTCTGTTGCCCAGGCTGGGGTACAGTGGTGTGGTGCGATCTTGGCTCAGTGCAACCTCCGCCTCCCAGGTTCAAGCAATTCTTATGCCTCAGCCACCCAAGTAGCAGGGATTATGGGCATGTGCCACCATACCTGGCTAATTTTTGTATTTTTAGTAGAGATGGGGTTTTGCCATGTTGGTCAGGCTGGTCTTGAACTCCTGATCTCAAGTGATCTGCTCACTTTGACCTCCCAAAGTACTGGGATTATAGGTGTGAGCCACTGCACCCAGCCACAGTTGTTCTCATCTTATCAATCTCTCCTATGAGGTCTGGAGATAAATAAATTACTTTTTTATCTATTATCTTCCCTTTTTATATGTAAGGGTAAAGCTAGATCTCTTAGCTTTGTGTTTTTTGAGACAGAGTCTCACTTTGTTGCCCAGGCTGGAGCGCAGTGGCACGATTTTGGCTCACTGCAACATCCACCTCCTGGGTTCAAGCAATTCTCCTGCCTTAGCCTCCTGAGTAAATGGAATTACAGGCATGTGCCACCAGGCTCAGCTAATTTTTTATATTTTTAGTAGAGATGGGGTTTCACCATGTTGGCCAGGTGGGTCTGGAACTCCTGACCTCAGGTGATCCCCTGTCCTTAGCCTCCCAGGTGCTGGGATTACAGGCATGAGCCACAGCGCCTAGCCCTCCTAGCTTTGTTGATCTTTGGATTTTGTGTTTAAACTTCTAGCGTATCAAAGTTGGCTCTCATCAGGCCAGTATGCCTAAAATACAGAGGCAGAAGCTAATCTGGGATCTACAGAGAAATCAGCGGTAGAGCTGAGTCCAGGGCACTGAAAAGAGTTCTACTCCTATGCCTCCTTGTGACCTTCCCCTCCGTCCGTCCGTCCGTCCGTCCCTCCGTCCCCTCCCTCTCTCCTTCCTTCCTTCCTCTCTCTCTTCTTTCTCCCAGGGTCTCACTGTAGCTCAGGTTGGTCTTTAACTCCTGGCTTCCAGTGATCCTCCCACCTCAGCCTCCCAAAGTAGTGGGATTACGCACATGAGCTACCATGCCCAGCCCTTGTAACCTTTTCTGTGCCCCAATGGGTCTTTCAATTAAACCCTCAAAGTGCTTTCTTCCTCATGCCAAAAACATCTAAATTCTGAGAGTCCAGGTGACTGGCATTGCTGGGGACATTTCTCACCACCTGCATTTAGAGTCCCACATTCTGGGCTAAGATCTCTTTTGTGGGCTGCTCTGGCCATAACCTGCCACGCAGGACAGACCTCAGGGCCCCAGTGGAGGTGCTGAGGGAAAAGCCTGGGAGCCTGTGCGTGCCTGCATGTGCGTGTGTGTGAGTGCGAGTGTGAATGGGATGAAGAGATGCATATGTGCATGAATCCACATGTGTGGGTGTGTATGTTTGTGTTGTGCCCAAAATGTGTACATGTAAATGTGTGAGTGTAGTGTGAGCATTCCCTGGGCCTAGGTGTGAGCACAGCTGCATATGCACACGAGTGTGCACAACCCCTGTGTGCACTGTGTGACTAAATGGGCACAGGTATGAATGAGTGTGCCCACAGGATGTGTGTGCATGCGCTTATGTGTATAAGTTTGTGTGTGTGTGTCCAAGCATATACAGAGTATGCATGTAGAGGTGCCCATGTGTGTACACATGGTGTGTGTTGTACACGTCTTCATGTGCTATGTGACTGTGCGCACATATGTGATCATGTGTGGTGTGTAGGTGTGCACAGATCCAGATGTGCATACAGGGTGAGCACAAGTGTATATGTGCCCACACACGTGCCTCTGAGGTATGCATGTGTGTGTGCACCCACCTTCATGTGTGGTGGGTGACTGCATGTGTGTGGAAGAGTTAACACAGCAGGCATGAGAATGGTCCCTTTCAAAAGGCCTGCTTGTGAGGTTGGCCCTTGGCCAGGGTCTGGGAACTGGATGGTAAACAGTCCCCCTCTAGCGACCTAAAACTTACCCTGAATTGTAAGAGGAGCTCACTGTGCATAGACTGTTCATACAAACAATATGGTTCATGCTGAATACCTGCTTTCCCTCTGGGAGTCTGGTGCCTATGTGACCAGCCTCCAATAAAAACCTTGGTCACCGAGTCTCTGATACACTTCCCTGGCAGACAACATTTTACATGTACTGTCACAATTCGATGCAGGAGGACTTAAGCGCATCCTGTGTGACTCCCCTGGGGGAGAATCTTGGATGCTTGCTCCTGGTTTCCTCTGGACTTCACCCCAGGCCCCTTTTTAATTTCTGATTTTGCTTTGTGTCATTTCGCCGTACTAAGTCTTAGCCATGAGTCCAGCTATACGCCAAGTCCTGGGAGTCACCCTAGCAAATCACCGAACCTGAGGGCAGTCTTGGGGGACCCCCAACACACCATGTATGAGTGTGCTCAGGTGTGTGTGTATAGGATGAGAACATGTGCGTCTGCATGTGTGTACCTGCCCTTGAATTATGTGTGGCTTAAGTGAGCACAAGTATTTATATGTGTAGGTACCCACACATGTACATACATCCTCACATATAATGTGACTGTGTACACACAGGGTGTGCATGTGTATGTACCCTGCACTATAGTATATGTGTGTCCAGATGTGTGCCTATGAGGTATGCACATACGTGCATGTGCCCACGCGTATGTGTGTACAGAGGCTTGTGTGTCGCATAGGACTGTGTGCAGGAGTATGAGTGTGCCTGTTAGAATATGTGTACTCATGCCCTTGCATACACTTTTTTTTGAGACAGAGTCTTACTCTGTTACCCAAGCTGGAGCATAGAGATGCGATCTTGGCTCACTGCAACCTCCAGCTCCCAGATTCAAGCAATTCTCATGCCTCAGCCTCCCGATATAGCTGGGATTACAGGCGTGTGCCAACATAGGTGGCTAATTTTTGTAATTTTAGTAGAGACAGGGTTTCGCCATGTTGGCCAGGCTGGTCTCAAACTCCTGGCCTCAAGTGATCCCCTGCCTCAGCTTCCCAAAGTGCTGCAATTACAGGTGTGAGCCATCACACTCGGCCTTGCATGCACTTCTCTAGACCTTCTGCTGTGTCCAGTGTCAGAGATGGACCTCAACATCGTGTGAGTAACTGGGTATGAATGAGTGTGCCCACATGGGAAACACAGCTGTCTCTTCCCAGGTTTTCCATTTTTAAAACTCTGGTCCTTTTATTTTGCCAATTGGAAAATTTTGGGCTGATTAATAGGGAACGGACCTGTGGCCCAGCCAGAGCCAGGATTCGGATACAGGAGAGAGGGTTTCTAGGGCAGCCAGAGGATATGCCTACAGAAAGGCAGCAATGAGCCTGCCCCAGCTTCTGTTGCAAGGTGACCTTTGACTAGCTTCCCAACCTCTCTCAGTCTAGGTCTCTTTGTTTCAATTAATCCCAATATCCCTACCTTAGAGGGGCAGCCAGAGTGGAATGGCTGGCAGACTCTCCCCAAACACTATGGATTCAGACAGGACAGACTTCAAATTCAAACCCTGAGTGACCCAAGGCACCATCACTTTCTGGCGTTGGTCTCCGTATTTGGGAAAGTGAGGTACTGCCCACCACAGAAGCTTCTGGGAAGATCAGACAGGCTGGGCTATCAGCATCCATATCTTGGGGTTGTTTAAAATTTGCATCTGGCAGGGATAGTCAAAAATAAAATAGGCAGGATGCAGTGGCTCATGCCTGTAATCTCAGCACTTTGGGAGGCTGAGGTGGGCGGATCACTTGAGGTCAGGGGTTCCAGACCAGGCTGACCAGCATGGTGAAACACCGTCTCTACTAAAAATACAAAAATCAGCTGGACATGGTGGTGGGTGCCTGTAGTCCCAGCTACTCAGGAGACTGAGGCAGGAGAATCGCTTGAACCTGGGAGGTGGAGGTGGCAGTGAGCCGAGATTGTGCCACTGCACTCCAGCCTGGGTAACAGAGTCAGACTCTGTCTCAAAAAATAGTAATAACTTTAAAAAATAAATAAAATAAAATTTGTATTTGATAAGTCCCTTGACCTACCTATTGAGGAATATTGGAATGATGGACACTTTTTAGTGGTAGATGGGCTTAGATTCAAGTCTGGGCTCTGATGTAAACTTGCTATTTTGTGTGAGAGTCCCGGCCTGTCTGGACCTGTTTCCTCATCTGTAAGAGCAGGGGTGACAATGGACGTCAAGAACCCAGCACGCAGCAGATTCAAACATTAGTCCCCTACCTTCTGTCTGGTTCAATATCACCAGAGGGTCCAGCTTGATTTTTACCCACAATTTGGCCACAGAAACCTGAGTGTCAGGCTCCCCTTCCCTTCTTGGTGCCACAGCCATGCCCGGCCATGCCCATGTAAGAACAAAGGCAGTCTCTCCGCTGAAGGTCCAAGCCCCGAAGCAAGGAGTTCCTGCTCCCTGGTGGCCAGAGAAGGAACAGGTAGCCTAGTGTGGACCCCGGTGGCGGCCTGGTAGCCTCTGGCCTGGGGCTGGACTTGATTTGGGGAAGTCACTAGAGCTGGGTCAACCTCTGCTCACTGCCCTATCCTGATGACTGGGCCGACAGCAAGTCTCAGCCACCCTAGGTTGATAAGGGGATTCTCAAGCCCCAGCTAACACCTGCCGAGAAAAGCACAGCATGGCTGCTCAGACTACCAGCTGGTGCCCAGTTCCTTGAATAAAGGACTCAGTTCAAGTCTGAAAGTTGTTGGGGGTGGGGGGTAGCATATACAAATTTCTATCGTGAGAATAATAGCAGGAGTGTGAACTACTCACCCAGCAGCATTTAGGAGATTTCAATGCAAAGCCAATCACACCAAGAACATCATCACAAGCACAGAGCAAACATGCTCCTGATACACAGAAGAGGGCTATCCTGGGGCAAGGGAGGAACACCCCGCCCCCAGCTCCATCCCCGAGGCCTGCGTGCCTGCACTCACTCAGGTTCCCCTCCCCAGCAGCAGCCATCCCCATGGGGGCTGGGGTGAGCGCTGTGACCTCCAGGCAGCAGCTCTGACCTGCCTGGGCTGAGCCCCTCTCACCTCCCTGAAGCTCTGTCCTCCCCTCCCACAGGCCTTCCTTCCCAAGGGCTCCTTAACCCCAGGGCAGGAATGGCCCAGCCACCAGGAGGCCACACAACACACCCTCTCCTCTCATCCCCAAACCCATCACCTCCCACCCCCACCACATCCTGAGAGGTCCAGAGCCCAGCCTTGTCACACAGCCCTGTCACACAGCCATCGGGGCCAGGCAAGGCCAGGGCTCAGGAGTAGCTCAGTCATTCCCCAGGAGCTCCACTCCAGGGACTTCTCAGTAAATGGTCAGTAACATGTTAGCTTTATCCACACTGGGTCCCCCCACAGCCTCTCCCCCCCATACCCGACACATATACTTACTTCCTGATTTTCAGGCCCTCTTCATTGTCGGGGAGAGAAAAACTCAAAAGATTTGTAGGTCTTGACCATGTCCCGGCGATACTGGCCAACATTGAACTCTGGCAGGAAGGAGAGGCTCAGCGTTCACAGCAACAGCAACGCCTACCTACCTGACCCAACCAACCCTGACCTTGACCCAACCCAGGCCAGCCTTCTCTATTCTCTTCCCCGTGCCCCACAAAGCTCCCCTTGGACAGCTGGGCCAAGCCTCACCCCGAGTGGGCACACCAATCCAGTTCAGGTATCGAGTCAACTTCTTGGAGATGTAGGTCTTGCCCCTGGCAGGCAGCCCCACCATGACGATGAGCGTTGGGCAGTTGGTCATGCACACTAAAACGCAAGTAGCACAGGGTCAGATGAGGGCGGGACCCTCCCAGCACGCCCCTCCCTCTCAGCCTGTGGTCTCTCAGCTTGACGGCATGGGACTGGCACCAGACGTATCTTCTTGGCTTCCTAGCATCACACAGTTCCCAGAGTGCCCCCAGATGTCAGTTTCAAGCCAGTGTTGGTATGCCCCCTTCCCCCAGGGTCGCCTGGGCTCTGGCAGACACAGTGGGATCTCTCCATCCCTTCTCATCCTGATGTCGCCTTTATCACCAGATATAAAGTCAACCGACCTTGCCGCTGGCTAAACATGGCTGGGGGGTCCCCACCACATGAAGGACAGGACCAAAACCCAGCAGGGTAATCAACACCCTGCCTCTGTCATCCAGGAATCCACACCCTAACCTTTTCACATCTCTCCCACCCAGCCATCACTCGATGCTCCCAGAACACACAGCCCCACTGCATGCCCTCCCCGGGGTGAACTTTTCATCACACAAAGCCCAGCTTGAAAGCTGCTTCCTCAACGAGTCCTTTCCCCAAGGCATCTCCATGGCCAGTAGGAACACCCTCACCCTCAGTCCTGGTCACCTCACTAATGACACTCTTCTCTCTAGATTGATCACTTACAGCAGCAGAAGCCTTGTGGTATCTGAGCCGTTGAGGGTTCTGGGGCTGGGCACAGCACTGGCACTCAGGAATTGTGGGCAGGATCAGGGAGAGAGGCATCTAGAAGTCTCTCAGGGTTAGGACCACAAGGGGTTGAGACCAGAGACCCAGACTGATGCCTACAAGGACAGTCCCTCTGCGAGCCCACCCACCACCATTCATGTGCCACAGGTCACTGTGCCAGCAAGAGAAGATGCCAGGATAGAGGCAGGGAAGGCTCTGAATACAGCCCCCTAAATCCCCAGCTGGCCAGGACAGATACCAAGGCAGCAGAACTGCCAGCTTCATCTCATGGAACCCAGATCAGTTTTCTTTTTTTGTTTTGAGATGGAGTCTTGCTCTGTTGCCCAAGCCGGAGTGCAGTGGCACAATCTCGGCTCACTGCAACCTCTACCTCCTGGGTTCAAGCGATTCTTGTGCCTCAGCCTCCTGAGTAGCTGGGATCACAGGCATGCGACACTACACCCGGCTAATTTTTGTAATTTTAGTAGAGACGGGGTTTCACTATGTTGGTCAGGCTGGTCTTGAACTCCTGACCTCAGGTGATCCACCAGCCTCAGCCTCCCAAAGAATTGGGATTATAGGCATGAGCCACGGTGCCTGGCCTTTTTTTTTTTTTTTTTTGAGACAGAGTCTCACTCTGTTGCCCTTGCCCAGGCTGGAGTGCGGTGGCATCCAGCTCACTGCAACCTCTGCCTCCTGGGTTCAAGAAATTCTCATGCCTCAGCCTCTCAAGTAACTGAGATTACAGGCGCATGTCACCACACCTGGCTAATTTTTGTATTTTCAGTAGAGATGAGAGTTCACTATGTTGGTCAGGCTGGTCTCGAACTCCTGATCTCAGATAATCCGCCTGCCTCATCCTCCCAGAGTGCTGGGATTACAAGGTGAGCCACCATACCCAGCCTCCAGCTCAGTTTCCAATGCCATCAAACCCGGTCTCACATCAAGAAGCCTCAGGAAGCTTCCTTTTCCTCATCCTTAGGACCTGGGTCAGGTAAAACCATAGAAGACAGGCAGATGGATGGATGTGGGGAACTATCACTGCCCCTCTTCTGCCCACTTGGCTCTGCAAGTGCCTTCACCTGGTTGCCCTCCCTAGACAGACTGTCCCCCAACAACAAGTTGTCTCCCTCAGAACACAGAGGCTCCAGGAACACTTCCACGGGGTTCAGGGGTCAGGCCTGGGTTGCCATCTTGGGAACTCATTGGGAACTCTGAGCCTCGATGTCCCCAGTTGTAAAATGGGACAATCATCCCTCAGAGAGGCCTAGTGCTACCCCCATGGAAGAGCCTAGGCACTTCTGGGAAGCTGTGCCCTCTGACCCCCCCTGGCAGATACTGAGCTAAGGCCATAGGTGTACTTCAGCACCGACTGCCCTTGGGACTTGGGGCGTGGAGCCAGTGGCCTGGCCCCAGGCAGGCCCTGCAGGGAAGCAAAGGGCCCTGCTTGCCAGAGGGGGGCTCCATCACTCCTGTGCATGGCCCTTGTTTAAAGGTGACCCAACCAGTGAGCCTCAGGGGCAGGAAGGAGGAGACCCCATGAAACAGACTGACTGAATGAGAGTGAAGAAACTTGCAGAGAAATCTCAGCATTGGCTAAGGTGAGAGGAAAACAAGTTAGGCAAGGCCTTGCCTCCTCAGGGCCGGTGGACTGCCGAGGCCCGAGTTGTTTGCACAGTTCCTGGCCAGGTTGCAATCAAGCAATCAAGGGCAGTGTATCAGCTGCTGCTAAGCAGGAGGAAATCCTGCACCCCCACCCTGCTCATCCCACCCGCCGGCTGCTCCTTCAGGGGCACTCCCGTAGGCTCAGGACTGGGGATCTGCACCCCTTCTCCACATCTATTTTCCCAGAGACAGCTCCAGCCTCCTCCCATGGCACTTGGTGACATTTCCCTTCCCCCTCCCACCCACATGCATAGCACAAGGTGGGCAGGCAGGGCAGCAAATCAGGCCTGCGCACAAAACAAAGCAGTAAAATACCTATCTCCTCTGCTCCCCCAAGATAAGCTCCCAAGGAAATGACCCAAAAGAAAACCAAAGTTCAAGTATATCACAACAGCTCTGCTTATCACTGCAAAACACGGGGGAATCCCAGCTGTGAGAAATTGCCACCTGAGGCAAAAGGAGAAAACTGCTGTGCCACTGAAACAGACCACGTGGACTAAGTGGGCTGGGTGTGCGGCTGCAGCTGCAGCTGCAGCTCTGAGCCCACAGGACCCCGACACTGAGCAAACAGGACAGCAGAACACAGTTTATAGCCGAGCATGGTGGCTCATGCCTGTAATCCCAGCACTTCAAGAGGCCAAGGTAGGCGGATCACCTAAGGCCGGGAGTCCAAGACCAGCCTGGACAACATGGAGAAACTCTGTTTCTACTAAAAATACAAAAATTAGCCAGGTGTGGTGGTGCACACTGGTAATCACAGTTACTTGGGAACCTGAGGGAGGAGAATCACTTGAACACAGGAGGCGAGGTTGCAGTGAGCCAAGATTGAGCCACTGCACTTTAGCCTGCGAGACAGAGCGAGACTCCATCTCCAAAAAAAAAAAAAAAAAATACTGTTTATAACATCGAGCATGTGCGGAAGGAAATGTGAAGACATGTCAGCCCAACTTCCCTCGTGGGTTCCGTTCCTGTAAATTCGCTGCAGGCCCCACGAGCCCTAGGAGCCAAGGGGCCTGGACATGCCTGGCAGTCGCAGGAGCAGCCACAAGTCATTGGAGGGGGCGCCAGAATTGACTCCTGAACGCAGCCACTCTCACCTCCTTAGGCCAGGCTGGGGAAGGCAGAGCTCTTTCAAATGAAGGCCCTGTTTGGAGGGGACTGACAGTCGTCTCTCCTGTTGCCCTGTGCCCACACCAGTCATGTCCTCACCCAGGAAGAGTCTTGCCACCTTGCCACCTTTCGGCTGAGAAAAGCCATCAAACACTGTCCTTTCTGAGGTGCTCCCAGAGTCGGCTCTGGCCCCATCTGCCCCCAGAGTTCCTCCAGGTCTGAGCTCAGAGGCCAATGATGGGAAAGGTAAGAGCCTCCCAGCCCTCGGGTGTGGCTCTAAATTTTATCAAGTGGGGGCGTGGCTGTGGGAGTGGGGGGAGGCACAGGACATCCCTCAGCCCACCAGCCCCTACTGCCCTGAGCTGGGGACTAGACTCCAGAGAAAACCCAGTACAAGGCACAGACCAGCAGTGGGTACAGCTGCCTCCTCTCCACAAAGCCCTGGGACCAAATCTGCTTCCGCTCGACCCACGCCCTCCGGGTTCGGACTGTCCTTGCAGTCACTCAGCCTGAAAGTCTACTATGTAAAGGGTAAAATGCTGCCCGAAAGCAGGCCCTAGGAGCTGGAGGTGCTGCACGGGCAGGTTCCATGTTCATTCACTGCTTACCCACTCCCCTGCTGTGAAGCTGGGACCCTAGGCTGAGGCCCAAATCCCCACACAACCTCCAGGTCTCATCTTTGGCCTCTCGGTGCTACCTCCTCCTCCAGGAAAAAGTGAGGACCCAGAACCCAGCCTACCCCAACACCCTGAGACATCGTGATGGAATGAGCCCTTCAGCTCAGGCCAGAGCCACATTCAGTCCCAAACTTAGAGCCTGGAGAAACACAGGTCCTGCCTCAGGGGCTGCGAGACCTTCCCATTAGGCCTCAGCTTCCTCTCACCTATAATGGGGGTTGGCTGGAGCTGATGCATCAATCCCTGACTCGGATGTAGTGAGAAGCAAAGAAAGAATGGTAGTGATGAGAGAATACCGACTCCGCTTACTGAGGACCTGCTTCTTAAAGGCTCACGGACTTGGCTGGGCACAGCGGCTCACGCCTGTAATCCCAGCACTTTGGGAGGCCAAGGTGGGCAGATCATTAGAGGTAAGGAATTGAAGACCAGTGTGGCCAACATGATGAAACCCCATCTCTATAAAAATACAAAATTAGCCGGGCATTATGGCACATGCCTGGGATCCCAGCAACTCGGGAGACTGAGGCAGGAGAATTGCTTGAACCCAGGAGGTAGAGGTTGCAGTGAGCTGAGATCGCACCACTGCACTCTAGCCTGGGCAACAAGAGCAAAATTCTGTCTCAAAAAAAAAAAAAAAAAAAAAAACACAAGGCCGGGCGCAGTGGCTCACGTTTGTAATCCCAGCACTTTGGGAGGCCGAGGTGGGCAGATCAAGAGGTCAGGAGTTTGAGACCAGCCTGGCCAGCATGGTGAAACCCCATCTCTACTAAAAATACAAAAATTAGCTGGGCACGGTGGCGGGTGCCTGTAATCCCAGCTACTAAGGAGGCTGAGGCAGGAGAATAGCTTGAACCTGGGAGGCTGAGGCTGCAGTGAGCCAAGACCATGCCATTGCACTCCAGCCTGGGCAACAGAGCAAGACTCTGTCTCATTAAAAAATAAAAAAAATAAAAAAATAAAATAAAAAAGTTACAGCTCTTTTAGGATTTGTCTAGCAGGCTTTCCGCTTTTGTCGGAAAGCCCCTCTCACTATAATATAAAATAAAATAATAAAAAAAAAACTAACAAACAAACAAAAACAAAGTCCAGGCCCTCACTCCTTTCCTCTATGTGATAATAGCAGCTACCCAGCTAAGTCAGGACCACACAGCCTTAGTAACACAGGCTGGCTCAGCCTCCACACCTCCAAAAGAATCTCAAAGGAGGGCTGGCCATCGCCCTCAGGACTGAGTGTGCATTGTAGACAGCCACGGCCCCACCGGGACCTATACCACAGTCAGAGCCATGACTTACACAACTCGGTCTGGTCAGAAACACAAACTTCCAGCTTTGTGCAGTGGCAGTATCGTAGCCAGTGAGGTTTATCTGACGCATGATTATTGCTAATTGAAAACTTTTCCCAATACCCCACCGTGACGACTTGCAATACAGTCGGCACTGGTAATTTTTGACAGTCTCTACGGAGACTGATTAAAAAGAAAAAAAGGAAAAAAAAGAGAAGGGAAAAAAAAAAAAGAAACACGGCCTTCCCCTACTAGGACTCCCAGTGTGAGCAGAAATACCCTTCCCCCAAGACTCATATCATGATCAAAGCGGTGACCTCAGGCTGCTGCAGCAGGCTGAGCACCAAGAACTCTCCCCTTGCTTATCATACATAAGCAGAGGCAGGGTCACAAGGAGACCCAGGCATGTCACATAATCTCCTGATCTCCCCTTCACCGTCAGTTATACTAGATGTTCTCTGAGGTCCTGGACAATTTGCAAATTCACTACAATGTTTCAGTTACTCCTAAAATAAATCTTTTTCCTGGTAATAAAAAAGTTGCAGGCCAAGTCCCACGCCTGTAATCCCAACACTTTGGAAGGCCGAGGCCAGAGGGTCCACTTGAAGCTAGGAGTTGGAGACCAGCCCAGACAACATAGCAAGACCCTGTCTCTACCAAAAAAAAAAAAATGTTGGATGTGGTGGCGCACCTGTAGTCACAGCTACTCAAGAGGTTGAGGTGGGAGGATCGCTTGAGCCCAGAAGGTCGTGGCTGCAATGAACTATGATCGCACCACTGCGCTTGCTCCAGCTTTGGCAACAGAGCCAGACTCATCTCTTAAAAAAAGTGCTGGCTCATTTAAGCACAGGGAGAAACTCAAAGAAGCGATTTAAACACCTGGGACTCTGGGAGAGATGAGGCCCTCGACAATTCCATGAATTTCAGCATTCTCCTAGCTGTTTCACCCTCAAGTTTTACTGTACACCCATGACCCCAGGTGGATGCTTACATGTCCAGGGAACCCGACACAGGCCCACATGGCATTCTTTTCTGTCTCTATACTGAGCACATCTGCGCTGAAGTTCCTACCCAAGCTCGGCTTTAAGGCCAAGAGGCACCATTCCTCCTGTTGGAAAACTAGCCCACCTTTGAAAGTTTTGGGCTCAGAGAGGCGAAGTAATTCACCTAGGGTCACACAGCTCAGTTCCAGTTCAACAACCCTGCCCACACTCCTCGGCCGGGAGAGAGGGAACGGCCTGGGGGTGCCCACAGAGTCCTCCCCAGGCTGGGGGCCATGGGGATTGGGTGGGGGAGCGAGGGAGCCAGCGCCCTCCCCGAGGTGATGGTGGCCAGACCTAGCCGCTGCCAAGCCGATATGCCCCCACACACCTGTCCCCGCCCCTGCTCTGCCACACCTGTCTCTGGCCCACCACTGTCACGACCGCCTCACCTGCTCCCCCAGCAGCCTCGCCAGTCACGACAGCCTCACTTGTCCCTGGTTCCCCACCTGTCTCCGGCCCCTTCTCTGTGTGAGACCCGCCCAGGCCGCCCTACCCACCCATCCCAGTGCACCTCCCACCCCTTCCCGGAGGACCCCGCCTCACCACCGCGCGGGCAAGCGTGCAGAGCGGGCCGCCCATTGCTGTATGGCATCCAGATCTTTTTAGGGGGTTCTGGGTCAATTCCCGTGGGGGACGCCATCCCGGGGCCGGGATGAGTCGGATTGCGCCGCTTCCAACACAGCAGCCGGGCCACCTCGGCCACCCGAGGTCCCGCCCCCTCGGGCCCCGCCCCCTCCTCAAGCCGCTACAGCCCATGTCTATCTTCCCGCAGGCCCCGCCCCAGAGTGAGGAGGCTCCACCCCAGCTGAAAAGGGCCCAGCCTCCGACCACGCATGCCCAACTCACCTACCCGCCCGTTTTGGAAAAAGTGGGCCCGATCTTCAGGCCAGGATCAAGAATGCGCATGCTCAACTCCTAGATCGTGCTGGCCCCGCCCCAGTTCAAGGCCCGGATTGTGCAGGCCCCGCCCTAGATGCACAAACTCAGCGCTCCCTACCTGACCCCGCTGATTTGCATAGGCTCCACCTACGGGCC